>JAJPUD010031812.1:0-12297 GCA_023553655.1 Myrmecobius fasciatus | reverse complement strand
GAATGGCTGAATAAATTATGGTATATGAATACTATGGAATATTGTTGGTCTGTAAGAAATGACAAGCAAGAGGATTTCAGAGAGGCTTGGAGAGACTTGCACGAACTGATGCTGAGTGAAATGAGCAGAACCAGGAGATCATTATACACGGCAACAACAGTACTATATGATGATCAATTCTGATGGACATGACTCTCTTCAACAATGAAATGTTTCAAACCACCTCCAATTGTTCACTGAAGAAAGCCACATACATCGAGAGAGAGGGATGTGAAATGTGGACCACAACATAACATTCTCAGACTCCTTGATTGATGTTTGCTTACATTGTGTTTCCTTTATCTGATATATCTTTTGTATAGATAAGATTTTTCTTACACAGCAATGATAAGTTTGGAAATATGTATACATATATTCGATTTGCCAATATTTTAACATAATTAACATGTAGTGGATATCCTGCCATCTAGGGGAGATGTGGGGAGTTGGGGGGAAAAATTTGTAACAGAAAGCTATGTAAGGGTTAATGTTGAAGAATTACCCACACATATGTTATTCAAATAAAAAAGAAAAGAAAAATAAAAAAAGAAAAATAAAAATGAAAAAAGAAAAAAGAAAAAAAAAGAATAAAGGAGTCACAGTTTCTTTGATTCACCTATTTTGATGATATCTGTGTTGTCATTAGCTTGGGGGAACCCCAGTTTAGACAAGGGATTGATTGCTGTTGCTGTTTATCCTGACTTCTCAAAAATGACCAATCATTGTAAGGGTGATATCTTGATTTGTACATGAATTGATTTTAAGTGAGTAAGAACTGTGCAAAGTCCGTCTCTCTCCTCCAGATTTATTGGCATTCAGTGGCAATTCAGAAGTCAAGATAACTGGCAATAGCCCAGGATGCAGTGGGTGACTTTTGCTTTTTTAAATTAAGGCCTTTCTCAGCTTTCAGTTTGTTCTAGGCCATATCCATTCAATGAATAAGAGCTAGGTAAAAATTGAGACAAAAGGTGGTCTAATTTGCCATCACAAAAGAATCAGTGTAAGAGGAGAAGACCCTCAGAGTTTCCGGCAGGAACAGAAAACAATTACTATTTACAACCATATGAATAGATAGGGATATGCCTGTGAGTATATATCTATTATGTATACATACACACACACACACACACACACACACACACAATAAATTTTTAATAACTATTGAATTAATGTTGACTATATAAACTGCAAAACTGTTTCATATTCACAAGTACTACTAACCTTATCAGAGATAGAATATTTCCTCTAACATCCAATAAAACCTTTCTATCTGCAAGAACATTGCAATTATTCAAACATGATGATCACTTTGCCAGTTATATATTGAGACATGACAGGGCATGTGTCGTACTCAACTCTCACTATATCTTTGGTATCTATAGAAATGGAAGACTGAAACTGAATTTGTTTTTCTTGCCAGTGATGCCCCAGCTCATTACGAACTGAAAACTTTTGGTAGAATTTCAAATTGAAAACAGTCAAAGGATGTGATATCAAACAAATCCCAGTATATTATGATTTGGGGAAAAATAATCCATAGCAAGATATACAATTGAAAATATTCTTAACATGATCTTGTTCCTTCTTTTCATTATAATGGCTTTTTACATTAAAGCTAATTAATCTCATCCTTTTAAAATACTTTTTTTTTTACTCAAGATTTCCTTTCTCATTCTATACTTTTTCCCTCTGAGTCTTAACTCATTTATTAGCCTACATCATCCTTTCCTTTACCTGTTCACAGTACATAGTCCCTGAAATTATCATTGAACGCCTTATCATTATTTAAAGTCCCACTCACTATTCTACCTTTTACATAAAGTTTTCTCAGTTTCTTCCCCTTGGTAACTTATAACACTGTGTCTCTTCTCTGTACTTATCTCATTTAATCTTTATTATCATAAGAAAAAGAGTAGAAACTTGGTATAGAAGCTATAGAACCAGAGAAGATTTCAGAACCAGGAACACCTACAACAAATAAATACTAGCCATATCACCCTAAGACTTACAGCACTCTCAGTGCTCCTTGCATGTTGCATAGAAGGTACTAACCAGTACATGTAAAGAGAGTTTTCTCACCTTTGAGTTCGCTACACTAGTTAAAACATAACTCCCATTCCTATTAATAATAAAAATAAAAGCTAGCATTTGTGTAGTACTTACTATGTACTATACACTTCACCAAGTATTTTGCAAAATATCGTCTCCTTTCACCTTTACAACGACCTTTGGAAGTAATATATACATTCTTATTCCCATTTTATAAATGAGGAAACTAAAATAAAAAAAAAAAACTAAAAAAAGTTAAGTGACTTACCTAGGAAGACACAGCCAGTGTCAGAGATCAGATAGTGTCTTTGTGACAGACTTAGTCATCAGTCATCTGTCTACCATACTATCTAGCTTCCTTAATACATGTATATATCTATAACTATATATCCATATGTCTTATGCATATATGCACATATGCATATATATGTAGTTATACAGAGATATGAGTACATATCTTTATGTAACTCAGACAACAGATAAGAAAGATTATCGGGGCAGCTAGATGGCGTAGTGGATAGAGCACCAGCCCTGAAGTCAGGAGGACCTGAGTTCAAATCTGGGCTCAGACACTTAACATTCCCTCGCTGTGTGACCCTGGGCAAGTCACTTAACCCCAATTGCCTCAGGAAAAAAAAAGATTATCACATTTTCATCCCACTAGACTAATAGTTTCTTAAGGTCAGAGAATGTTTCTTTTTCATTTTTATATCTAGTCCTTATACAACATGGTTCCTGGCCCATTGTAGTTGATTTAGAAATATTAGCTGAATTTGAATTTGAATATGTGTTCCAGAGCATCCACATTTATCAATTTATAAATGCACCAAAATATTAGCATATTTCCAAGGTATTTGTTGTTGAGTCATTTTTACAATTGTGTCTCAGTTCATGATCCCATTTGGGGTTTTCTTGGCAAAGATACTGAGTAATTTGCCATTTCATTCATCAGCTCATTTTAAAAATAATAAATGAATACAAAAAGGGTTAAGTGACTTGTCTAAGGTCACACAGCTGGGAAGTGTCTAAGGAAGAGAAGTTTTGCTGACTCCTGGCACTGTATCCATTAAACCACCTAGCTGCCCTATATATGATAGCCACACAATAAATATGGCAAAACACTGGCAAAATGAAAGATGAGTTTTAAAGAATTTCACACAGACACCTTACAGTGGGGGAGAAGAACTCACAGTTCTAAAAACCTACTCACATTGGGAATGGGTTAAATAGGCAACACTACCTATATATAATGAAAGGTATAACACCTTCAAATTATTCAAAATAAAACATGCATCTGTTTATATATATGCATATAAGTATTTGTAGATATATATTACGTTGCTCTATGTATGTGTATATAAATATATCTGTATGCATGTATGTGTGCGTCTGTGAATGGGTATTAATTTATATGTATGCATGTATATATATATTTACATACATATATATCAAATGATATATCATATATATATATATAGAGATGGGGGTTTATATGAGAGGGTGAGGATATGAGTATGTGTGGGTGTGGGGAGAAGGTAGGTGTGTGTAAATGAGTGTATATACATATCTAAATGGGTATATAACATATTTCTGTGCTTAACTCTGTACATCAGAGAAGAAAAGAATAACCTACAAGGAAGCAAAAAAAAGATGGACACTCATGAATATAATATCTTCTACTATTATATATCCTTTTTTGAAATGGTAATTTATTGTTATATATTTTGAATTTTCCCAGATGTTCTGCTGTGCACTTGACAATGTTCTGTTTTGTTCTGTTTTCTCTTCTATTTTTCTTTCTTTGATTTTTAATACAGTTTTTTAAAAAGAATTTCAAACAATCATGGAAATTTTTTTTTAAAAAAAGGCCAAGTGTGGTGAAACATGCCCATAATCCCTACAAGAGGAAAAGATAGGCCAAATGGATTGCTTTAGTTCTGAGATATAGGAAAATTAAACCCTACAGGGTATCTGCACTAAGTTCTACACGAATGTGATAAATTCCAGGAACAGAGGGCCATCAGCCTGCCTAAGGAGAGGCAACCTGGCTCAGATCAGAAAAAAAAAAAAAAAAAAAAGTTTAGCTTTGGAGTTCATCGCTGGAATTGGACCCAGGAGTTGCCACTCTACCTGTAGGCCAGGAAAATTAGGGATATACAATCAAAAACAAACAAGTAGATGAATGAATGAATGAATGAATACTACTTTTACTTCTGAAAAGTCTTTTTACATGTTTCTAAATTCTATTAGTTTAAAGCATTTTAGTAACTAGACACAATGACAAACATATCTCATTTGGACTATTCCATTCAAGTCAAAAGACCAAAGTCAGAGTTCCATCCGTCTCATTTTCACTTTATATGGAATTAGGGCAATAGCCTTCTTTTCTCTGATCCTCAGCTTGCTTATAAAAAAAATTAATCTTTCCCTTCCCTAATTCAGAGAATTTTTGTAAAGGTTTGGCAAATTAATTATATATGAAAAAATCATTTTTTAAAAAAATAGTAAAAATACTCTACAATGTAAAATATTATATGTAATATTTCCTGTTCATGTTTCCTATTTTTTTAAAGGTGTTCATCAAAATCACAGACAACCAGAATTCAGATTGATTGGAAAATTTCCTTCAGGAAAATAAATACATTGAAACAAAGATTGAAAAGGGGAGAACTCCCTCATAAGATGATAGATTTATCACTAGAAGATGGGGAGAAGGAGGCACTTAGAAGCATTTGACCAAAATCAAGTCAATAAATCAACAAGCATTTATTAAGAACTTACTATATGTCAGACATGCTAAGTGCCAGGAACAAAAATATAGATAAAAATAAAAGCAGTCCCTTACCTCAGTATACTTTTATTATAATAGAGGAAGACAACACATAAAAGGGGATCTGAAAAGTGTATTTGAGAAATCCCTGAAGGTCATGGTGGTGAATTATAGAGAATAAGAGAGGGCTAATCTGACCCTTCTCCACTCTGGAGACTTAGAAAGAAGACACTAATCAAAGGAGAAACTACAAGGATAGAGGGTGAAGAAAATTGAGTCATAATCACAAAATATAAAAAATGAGGTATGGCTAGTGTCTACTCTTTCCCAATATAAAAAATTCAAGAAGAAGTTATTAATCTGAAAAGGAAGCCAGGGGCTAATTTAGAAAAGACCTAAGTAATAATGATGAAGCCCACAGAATGAGAGATGACTAACCTGAAATCTTCCCCCAGATGGAGGTTCCAAGAAGCACTCACCATTGTAATGAAGGGCTGCAGTCACAGGGAAAAAATGAAATTTGCAATCAAAATTCAAATCTATTCCTTCAATTACAAAAATCACCTACAAAAATAATGATAATATCAACATCTATCTGAAATTTTTGTTGTGAGGGTAAAATGAAATATTTGTAAAATGATTTGCAAATCTTCAAGTGTTATATAAATGTCCAACTCTTAGCCATACAAGTTTTGAAACCAGTTCTTCCTAACATTGATTTCATAATACTTCCCAACACTAACATGATTGATTTCAGTCATTCATTAGCTATTGCCAAAATGTGTCTATTATAATAATGTTAATGTGTAATAAATGCAAGGAACACTATGGTAATAATGTTGGAGATATTAATTTCTTACCTAATCATTTGAATGGAAAGTACTTTCAGGTATATTATGCCTGGGAATAAGAAAACTTTGACTCACTGGGGCAAAAAAAATACATTGGGTAACACATTCCATAAAATAATGTTATTTTCACAAGAGAGGAGATTCAATATCAAGCATCACTTTCTCAGTGCAGGCTACTCTTATTACAACACTTTCTCCTTTGATTCTATACTGAAATTCTACATATGAAAACACTCCTGTAAAGCCCTTTCTCTGCTTCCTGCTTAGCCAGTTGGTTATTTTTACCTATGAAATCTGGTTTGGCAGACCTAGATATCACACTAATTGCTTCACTCCTAGTTATACTTCTCCCCTGACCCTCACCAAGGGCACTTTGCCTGGTGCCCTGCTAATTGGCTTCTAAATGGCTCCTAAAAGCCAATGTGTCAGCATCATCACTGCTGTTGTGGGAAGGGATGAGCACATTATTTTATGAGATTATCAATCAGAAGATCTGGAGTTGAAATAGATCTGGAAAGTCAAAAAGTCCTATTCTCTAATTTTATGGAGGAGGAACCTAATCCCTAAAACATATATTATTTGATCCACTACTACACAAATTCTTAAATCTTTTTTTTGCAACATGAACCTCTTTGGAAGGCCAGTTAGGTCTATGATCCATTTCGTAGAATATTGCTTTGTTGTTCACAATTGAAAACAATGTTAAATTTCAATTAGAGTTTAAGGAAAACTAGTATTTTTTTTCTATATCCAAATTCACAGACTCCCTTCCACAAACACCTTGTAATCCATTGATCCATACTTAAAAAATTCTCCTTCTTATATATGCTTCTATATTAGTGTGGCTAAAATGAAAATAGGCCCCCAAATGATTATTTTCCTTAAAAGTAAATGTTAAATTTGATATTTTAGGTTTATTTAGGAATCATGTGTAGGGAATGTATAGAGTAGGGCAGAATTGGGAAATCTGTGATTTTGCTCCTGAATGGAACTCATCAATAGGTGAGGGAAGTACCTCCATCAATGTAGATTTGCAATTGCTTTATTACTTAACAATTTACAAAGTATAGAAATTAAGTGATTCAGCCAGAGCCATATAACTGAAAGGTGTCAGAGAAGGGACTCAAATTGATGTTTCCTAAGGTGTCCTCTTTGCATTTCCTCAATCTAATAAATGACAATATAATTTAAACTTATATTTCTTTTTTTTGCAGGATTTATCCCTGGTCATGGAAATAGTCTGTATATTATCATTATCTGTACTGATTTAAGTATAAAGATTTTTGTATTTCTTCACTGAGATAATACTTATGCAATATATATAAATTAGAAGTTTACAAGGCATCAATATCATAATTGGTCTCCTTTCACTAATACAGAAACTGAAGTTGTGATGTTGTCAGTAAATGTAAGAGCTTGCATTCAAAGTCAATTCTTGCTGATGCAAAGATCATGATTCCTGTATACACCATTCTATCACTTCAATATTTTTCTCCTTCTATTAAACTAAAATAACAACAGAAGGAATACTGTTTTTAATCATATGAGAACAATGCCTGAAGGTGTAATAGACCTTAGATTTTAATAGATTCTTTTAAGATCAAATCTATCAATCATTAGACACAAAGACCTTTACATAGTAAAAGCTATTTCATCAAGCAAAGTCAGATAAAGATAAATCTGAATGCATTTTAACTTAATATGTATATTTTCAAGGCTTTGATTGAAAGTATAAATGTTTTCCTGTTACAGTTTGCCAGCTACAGATCCCAGCAAAATGCTTCACATTTCTTTCAGTTATCCACAACCACATCATCTTTGTATCATTACTGGCACCCTTTCTCACTTGTTTTGAAATATTAAATCAAAAATAACATGTCAGTTGACTGCCAAATGAATCAAACCTCTAAACCTGTTAACCTCAACAAAATTCTCCTTCTTTGGCTACCACTCTCATAAGCATTGCTTCCATCCTCCTTCACCCCATTGCAGGAATTCTTAAACTCTCATCTTTCAACTATTTTTAATGACTATTTCAATACAATTGTCTTTCTATACAATCCTTTATATCTTATTTTATGTACTTAGAAACATTGTTGGAGAAGCAATTCCAAGTTTTTACTTGATTATAAAAATGCTACCCTTTGGAAACCAATAAAATGAATCTCCATTTAAATATTGGGAGCCCTAATTTTCCTGTAACTCTTGCTAGACTTCTGTTATCTATTAGGGTAGGTTGATTCTTGAATAACATTATCACTGCTCCTAGATCTAAAATGAAAGCTACATCAACTTGGAAGAACCTACCAGATAGATAGATTTGCCAGATATAATGCCTTACATAGCAAACAGTTAAGTGACATAACAGAGAATTACACTTGGAATTAAGAGGATCAGAGTTTGATTCCTAAGTCACTTATTAGATTTGTGACCCAATGCAAAAATCCTTTAGCTTCTTGCAATCTCAGTTTCCTTTTCTATAAAATGAGGATAATAATACAATCCAACCAGAACAACTATTGTGAAGATCAAATGAGATAACATAATAAAAGTTTTATAAACTTTAAAACGTTATACTTAATAAATAATGGTCTTTCACTTATTTTCAATCTCTTCCTGACAACTGGCAGCAACAAACAATTTCTCCATCCTGAAAAGGAAAAAAAAATCTTTCTTACATGAGCATCTATCTCTACTCTTTGTTGTTACTATGTCCTTCCTACTTTTTGTGGCTAAACTCTTTAAGAAGGCTGTTTCCAATACTTCACTTCCTATCCTCTTTCTTTTTAATTCTCTGAAATCTGGCTTTTAAGCTCACCATTTAACCAACATTGGTCATTCCGAAGCTACTAATAACTCTTAAGTACCAAATCTAATGGCCAATTCTCACTTTATATGCTTCTTGACTTCTAGGAAGGCTTTGACACTATTACTTGCTCTTTATACTTTCTTCTTTCTGAGATTTTTCCTTCCTATCTGTCTCTCTGCTCCTAAATCTCTTATTCATTATGTATCTAAGATAGGTTCTTTAACTGAATTTTCTAAAGAGCTCTGTCTTTGTCCTTCTTATCTTCTCCTAGTCTTTTTCATTTGAAAATTCCATCACTTATTTCTATGTCAACTTAGTTGTCAAAATGAGCATAGGACTATCCAGATTATTTCCCTATTCAATAAATTCCAGTGACTTTTTATTATTAATCACAAAATCTCTGGTTGGTATTCAGAGTCCTTCATAATTCACCACCACCACCATTTTCCCAGTCTTTTAACACTACATTCTGCAATCACATAATGTGATCTAGCGACTCTGGTCTCCTTTTTGTTCTTCAACTGTTTCAGTTAAATCCAACTCTTCATGATTCCGTTTATAGTTTTTGTGGCAAAGGTATTGGAGGGATTTGCCATTTCCTTCTCTAGCTCATTTGCAGATGAGGAAACTGAGGCAAACAGACCTGAATGACTTGCCCACGGTTATACAGATAGAAATGTCTTAGGTAAGATTTGAACCCAGGGACATGAGTCTTTTTGAGTCAAGACCCAGTGCTCTATCACTAACTACTCTTTGTTTCTTAAGTAAGAACCTTTATAACCTGACTCCAGGTATTTTCACAGGCTATTATTATCCATATCTGGAATTGTCTCCCTCCAGATCCCTATCTTTGGCTCCCCTGACTTTTCTTGAAATCCCAACTAAAATTGCACTTTCAGAAATCATTTTCTAAACTTCTCTTTCCCTTAATTATAGTGCCACTAGACCTCTAGTGTCTCCCAACTTGTTTCTAATTTAGCCTGTTTCCAGCTTGTTTGCATGTGATCTTTGCCTTTATACTGTGACCTACTTCAGAGAAGGGACTATTGTTACCATCTCTTGATAACTTTGTAACTTTGTAAACTTTGTAACAAGCTTGTTTCTAATTTAGCCTATTTCCAGCTTGTTTGTTTACATGTTATCTCTGCCTTTATATTGTGACCTACTTGAGAAAAGGGACTATCATGACCATCTCTAATATATAATAGGCACTTAATACATGTCTACTGATTGACTAGCTGACATCTTCCTTTTCTCCCCATACATTATAGCTTAACTAGATTGCTTCCCATCCAGACTACTGAGCTTCACTATCTACCCTATCACTCTATCTACCCTACTACTACTCTATCAAATGGACTTTTCCAACTTTCCTGTAATTGAACTCTTCTTGTATATTGTCTCTCTCTATTAATATGTGAGTTGCATTAGAATAGAGACTAACGATCTTACTTCAGTACATGTTGCTTTGTGAATGTATGAACCACCACTGTTTGTATATTGTAAATACATCCATATATATATATATATATATATATATATATATATACATATATATGTAGATATATAGTTATAGTTATATATTTGTATTTCAGTAGCATAAGGCTATTTTTGTTTTTTGAAATTTGAAAGTGTACCTACTCAGAGATGCAAATAATAATACAAGATGACAATATAGGAGATAATTATAAAGCAGACTATGATTAGGAGTCAAATGATTGGCACAAACAGGATGTATTATGTGTATATAGAGAAAAAGGATCGTTGTGTACTAAACAGGTAAGGAAGTAAAGAAAAATAGTGACAGTGGAACTTCAAGACAACTTTAAAAGATTTAAATAGAATAAAAGGGAAAGAAATTCATTTGTCACGTTAGACTAATGGATGTGAGGAAACACAGAACAGCAAGGTCTATGTAGTGTTCAGAAGACAGTAAACTGGCATGTGTAGAAAGAATATGTTATAGGGAAGTAAAGAGTCATTGGAATTTAAATATAAATTGAAACAAAATTATTGAAAATCTTTCAGTATAGAGTCCAGAGTTTCTTATGTAAGCAATGGGTAACCACCAAAAATTTTTGAGCATATCAGTAACATGATCTAAGATATGTATTAGAAAAATGGCAATAATGTATAATACATCTGGGTGAGAGGAAAAGCAGAATACAAAGGAATGGGAAATATATAGATAAGAGATAAGACAAATTTACTTCAAAATGATTTAGTGTCATAAAAGTGGAAAGGAAGAAATAAATATTCAAAGTATATAATATAAATTGAATTTGTAAGTATTAAGTTTTATTTGAGCAACAGAGTATATTTTAATGAAAAGATTAGAAGAACATATATAGTGTCTGTTTTCCAACTTTTAAAATTAAACCTCAGAGTGTCTATATATGCTATTCCCAGAGTCCCTCACAACTTATTTCTTATAAGCTATTTCTTGCAAACCTCAGATTCACAACTTTGAGATCAATGTTAGAACAACTTTATATTTCTCTCATTTTCTCCATAACAGTAGGCTCCTTAGATGGGTCCTTAATGGCCTCCAACAACAAGGTCTACATTCTGGGCATACCTCCTGAGGAAGTTTTGTAAGACAAATCACTACAGAAGGGCACCAGAGGTCACATTTTATTACATGGTTTGCCTGAGTCATGCAGCAATGTGCTGCCACAGATAAACTCACCTCTCTCCACAGTTTCTCATACAACCTTGCCCCTATTTTAGGAAAAGAATTCTTTGCAAGGCTTTGCAAGCCCTTTGGGCTATTTGCATAAATGTATTCTCTTTTGGAAAGATAGCTGATTGTGATTCCAGCTCATATATTTGCTTCCAAGGGAATGACTTAGGTGGAACTTATTTTTTTTTCAGTCTGGACATTAACTTTAGCAAACATTTTGCGGTTTTTCAATGACCTTTCTCACCTGCTATATTGTTTTTTTTGCCAACTGTCTGTTAATGTTTAAACCTAAATCACAGTTAGTTGGCATGTATATAAGATGCTAATTCAGCTGGATAAAAAGCAAACAGTTTCTGTCAATCATCAAGACATTTGTGGTAGAGAACATCTATTTTAACCTGATTCAATAAATCTTTATTAAAAATTACCCTGGAGACACTGATACATTGTTGGTGGAACTGTGAACGGATCCAACCATTCTGGAGAGCAATTTGGAACTAACTATGCTCAAAAAGTTATCAAACTATGCATACCATTTGCCCCAGCAATGTTTCTACTGGGCCTATATCCCAAAGAGATTTTAAAGGAGGGAAAGGGACCCACATGTGCAAAAATGTTTGTGGCATCCCTTTTTGTAGTGGCAAGAAACTGGAAATTGAAAGGATGCCCATCAATTGGAGAATGGCTGAATAAATTATGGTATATGAATGTTATGGAATATTATTGCTCTGTAAGAAACGACCAACAGGAGGATTTCAGAGAGGCCTGGAGAGACTTGCATGAACTCATGCTGAGTGAAATCAGCAGAACCAGGAGAACATTATACACAGCAACAAGACTATACGATGATCAATTCTGATGGACATGGTTCTCTTCAACAATGATGTGATTCAAACCAGTTCCTATTGTTCAGCGATGAAGATAGTCATATACATCTAGAGAGAGGCCTTTGGGAACTGAGTGTGGACCACAACACAGTATTTTAACGCTTTCTGTGAATATCTCCATGCATTTTGTTTTCCTTCTTAGGTTGTTTTTTCTTCTTCTCTTTTGTTAGAGACAAAGAGCCTGTTAGAGACAAAGAGGTCTGTTAAAC
>JAJPUD010031811.1:0-12298 GCA_023553655.1 Myrmecobius fasciatus | reverse complement strand
TGAACTGTTTTCTTTTTCCAATTCACCAGTCCTATTTTCCAGTTTTTGATATTTCTGTTGCCCTGATCTCAATTTATTTCCCCATTCTTCTTCTAGCTCTCTTTTGAGATTCTTAATGCAATCATCCAGGTAAGCCTTCTGAAAGGGAGACCAACTTAAGTCTGCCTTTGTGGCTTCATCTGGGATTGTTTTCATAATGTCAGGATCTGGGGACTGTTCTATTTTTTCTCCGTAAAAGCTTTCTATGGTGAGAGCTCTCTTCTGCTTCTTGCTCATGATTTAAAGTTGGGATATTGGTCAAAAGCCGAGAAAACTGCAACAATTTATATTTGCCCTGGGGCAGTTTGCCGAGTTGACTTCCGGTCTGAGGCTGGTCGGGCTAGATTCGCACCAGGACCACGTTTTCAGCTTTTCTCAATCCACCCCCTTCCAAAGGCAGATCTGCCAAAGCACCTGCCCGCAAGCAGAGCAAAGTGGCCCAGGCGTCTCCCAGGGGCTTCCTGGGTGCCCAAAATCCGCCCCTCTATCACAGCCCTGACTTCCGCCCCGGCTGGAGTCCGATCGCGACCAGAGGCCGATTTCCCCTGAGGCTAACCTTCTCCGGAGTTCTTTCAAGGTAGATCTTTTATAGAAGTGCGTTGTAGTCCAAATGCTTGGCGAGGACCTCACTCGGAAACCAGTTTTAAGGCTTACTATGTCTGGGTTGGGGGAATGTGGGAGGGAGTTCACAGAGAAAGCTGTCCGCAGTTCGCCATCTTGGCTCCGCCCCCCAGTTTTGCACAATTCTAATTGTAACTCCAGCATATTTGAATTTTTTTTTTGTTTCTTGCAAAATTTTCTCTTTGATCTGGGGGTTTTAAAATTTAGCAATAATATTCCTATGTGCTTTCCATAAAATAAATCTCTTTGAGGTAGTGATCAGTGGATTTTTTTTCTATTTCTACTTTCCCCTCATTTTCTATCACTCCAAGAAAATTTTCTAGGATTGTTTCCTGCATTATTGTGTCAAGGTTCTCTTTTTGGTCACAACTTTCTGGCAGTCCAATTATTCTTATATTTTCTCTTCTTGTTCTCTTCTTCAGATATGTTGTTTTTCTTAGGAGTTGTTTCACATTCTGTTTTATTTTCTCATTTTTAAAATAATTTCTTTTATTATTCCTTGGTTTTTCCTAGCTTCACTTGCTTGATTCTAATTTTCAAAGAGTTATTTTCATCTTTGAGACTCTATCTCCTTTTCTAGTTGGTTAACTTTTTTTTTTCAAAATCTTGTTTTTCTTGGATGACTAATTTTTTCTTTTGTTTTTCCTCAGTGCCTCTCATTTTATTTTTGAATTTTTTTTTAATTCTTAATTCTCTCTGGGCAAGGAGCCATTTTATGTTACTTTTTGGGGTAGAAGGTTTTTTTTTTTTTTAACCAAAGTGTCCTCCTCTGAAGATGAATCCCAGTCTTCCCTGTTGATGGTGGGTTTTTTCTTCTTTGCTGGTTCATTTTTTTAAAAAAAATAAGATGTATTGATGTAAGCTCCTCTTACATCATGGAGTAAGGGGATGGTGCCTCAAGCTTCCCTTCAGCTCTCCATTCTCACCAGTAACCCCAAACCAAGAGCCCCACCTTCCTCTGTCCTGCTGCTTCTGCACTCACCAGGTGTGGTGCTTCCTTTTTGCCCAGAGCTGTGTTTCAGTAGCACAGCTGGGCCTGACCTTCCCAATCAGCTGAGTTCTCCCAGACTCATACCCCAAAACTCAGCAAAAAGTCCTGGAGGTGAAAGTCTCTGTGGTTCCTGCTGAGACTTCAGCCACTACTAGCTAGCTCCCAGCACCGGACTTGATGTTTCTATAAAGGTAGCCTGGAGGTGTTTGGACTTTAGACAGGTTAATGCTGGCCTGGGGTCTTTCTTCATTTATTGTAGGTTGTTTCAGGAAGGCCTCAGTTCTACCCCAAGTATTCTAGGTTTTTCATAAGTCTGTGTTCTCCCTGAGGTCCAAATTTGTTCTATTTGTGGGGAAAATCAAGAAAACTTGAAATTTACCAAACTACTCCATCATCTTCCCAGAATCCTCTCTGACATTTTAATTTCTTTTTTTTAAATTAAAGCTTTTTTATTTTCAAAACATATGAACAGATAATTTTTCAACATTGACCCTTATATAGCCTTGTGTTCCAAATTTTCTCCTCCTACCCCCCATCCCCTCTCCTAGATGGCAAACAATCCAGACATTTTAATTTCTAAAACAGTAAATGTCAATAGATATGAACACATAAACAAAAGCTCTTGAGGATAGGGCACTCAATTTTTAGTATTGTAAAGGAGTCCTGAAACTAAAAAATTTAAGAACTCATCTTGAGAGTTGCGACCAATTAATCAAGATGAAATTTCATCAATATAAATGTAGTCTTATACATAGATTTTAAATCTGTTATACAAGTACAAAAAAGGCAGGTATGACAAGATTTAACTAAAACATTTTGATATGATCTTAAACTTCATTAAGAGAGCTACAATTTCTAGATCATGGGAGGTAGTGACTCCACCTCATTCAGCCCTTGTCTCTCCATGCCTGAAATACTTTGTTTGGTACTGGCTGCCACATTTTGAGGACACTGGCACATAGTGAAATGTATGGAGAATGGTAACCATGTTGAAGGGTGTCAAGATGATAACAGTGTTTGTGGAAGCTAAAATAACAATTAAAAAGGGCATGTGTAGCCAGAAGAAAAGAATAAAGAAAAAATGGTACATTTGAAAAGTTGTCATGTAGAAGTATTGAAACATATACTACCTAATCCTAGAGCATAGAACCAGAAGAAATCCTTGAAAGTTGCAGAATGGCATTCTGCCCTTTCTTTGTTAATCAATCAGGTTTTTTTTCTCTAAAGCAACCACATCTATTCTTATCACCTTATATTCCATCCCTCTCCCCACTGTATTAGTTCCTGAATTCTCCCTTTCTGAGCCAGATATTGGCCCCCTAGCTGAGTTATAAATTGTCTAATAATTGGGTACAACTGAACTCTCAGCATACCCACCCTGTGTCTACCAGATCACTTCATGACAGGCTCAGAAGACATAGCTCAGAATGTCAGCTCTTTTCTCTCAAGCAATGACGTGTGTCTATGAGCTCCAATTTCTTCCTTTTTATTTTTGGGGAGAACAGCGTGGTTGAACAGGATGAGTAATTTTGGAAAGGTTGGGATCTGTATTTCAGATCTCATTATATTACCTTATCTCCCAAACTCATCCCTCTTTCAAACTTTCTTACCTATGATTGTCAAAGATCCCATAAGTCCCCAGGATCATGCATCAAAATTATTTTTGATTACTCTCTCTCATTCATCCCACACATCCAATTAGTTGCCAGATCTTGCCATTTTTATCTTTACCACATTTCTTATATCTCTTGCCTTATATCTCATACAGTCACTTCCCTGGTTCAGCTCATAATCTCTCATCTGTAATGCTGCAATATACTTTTTTTTTTTTTTGCTGAGGCATTTTTGGTTAAGTGACTTGCCCAGGGTCACACAGCTAGGATGAGTCTGAGACCAAATTTGAACTCAGGTCTTCCTGACTTCAGGGCTGGTGCTCTATCCACTGTGCCACCTAACTGCCCCTCTGCAATATATTCTTAATTCATCTCTCTGCCTCCAGTCTTTTTCCTTTTCAATTAATACTCCAAGTGATTTTTATTTCTAATCACAGTATAGTTTAGTGGTTTCTAATTAACTTTATGATCAAATATTGTTTCATCTTTATTTCATCCTTCTAAAATTTATCTGTGATTAAAAATAATATCCACAATTATCACCACAATAGAATTTGTATGTAATTTATAAATAAGTACATTTACATATACAGGGAGGGCATGATCATAGTTTCTTTATTTCTAAGGTAGTAAAATAAAAAAAGTTTGGAGATTATCAGCTGAAGAAATTAGCAGATTTTCCTTCCATTTGAGAAAATAGTAGATAAACATTGGCTGGATTTGATATAGATAGATAATACTTGTTCAGGTACAGATTTTACTGATCTTTAACATCCATTCCAACTATGTAATTTTTGTGATCACAGAAATTCTGGTAGAACACTATTGAGAAGAAAGAAAAATCAAGAAACTGGGGATGCTTCGTCTGAAAAAGAGAAATCCGACACACTGTGCAGAACTCCAGAGGACAAAACATAGATTGAGACATTCAGTATGTCTTCAAGAAAACAGATTTAGACACAGAAAACACAAGTTACAGAGTGCCAAATTTTGACCCCACAAAAGATAAATTCCCTGAAAGACAGGGGAAAAAAATCCATGCCTCTTAATGTCCATATAGTACAAATAATTCTAATTTTAATAATGATATTAATAGCAACAATAATAAAAAAATCAAATGCATTTTGTGCTTTGTGGTTACAAAACATTTTTAATCCTTTCATTTTATTCTTACAAAGTTCTATTAGACAGTTTAGGGTTCATTATTTTTATTTTACAAATTTAAAAAATTGAGGTGCAGGATGCTAAAGTAACATGACCATGCCACAAAGCTAGCATCAATCTATTATCCCCATTTTACAGATAAGGAAATTGAGACAGTTTAAGTGACTTGTCCATCTCCTATGGCTAATAAGTCCCTGAGGCTAGATTTGAACTTTGATCCTTTTGACTCCAGGTCCATCTTGCTATTTATTGTTCTGTCTAGTGAGTAACCAAATCAAGTCTTGAAATCAACAAAAATAAAACAAGTTTTTGTTTTTTTAAAGGACATATTCACATCCTAGAATGCATGGGCCTTTCCGTATATTCTTTGAAATTTGTTAGCAGAAAAGGCTAGTGAGCATGAGCAGTCTGAGAAAGAATCATGGAGTAGGTGAAGCTTGAAAGATGAGTGGGTCAAGGATTAGTAGATGTGCCAAAACAGAGCAATTTTCCCCTGTGTGCAGTTGGCTCTGCCACTTCCAGTCCCTCTCCGGGAACTTTGAAGGCCTACTTTTATCTCGGGGTTAAGAAAATGCCAAACTCATCCTGCATGGGTCTTTCCATTACCACAGCCATTATCATCCCTTGGCTGGCTAGAAAGCCAACATTTAAGTCACAATGTGGCTTGGGAGATAATAGTAAAGCAAGTCTTTGCGCCAAGTAGCATAACTGTGAAAAAAGTTAATATTTAAAGTATATGGGATGACTTAGAGTAATGATCTGAAAAAATTTGGTTATTAATCCCTATAGATTTTTTTTAAATTATGTAACCCATTTATGTAAATATAATTACTTTTAAAATAAATTAAATACATATGTTATCTATTAATAATGACATGTATTATAAAACATACACAAACAAAATATATTTAAATGATAGGAAAAAAAAGATGACAATATTTGATCTGTAGGTAGGAAGAAGCCACTGTACTGAGTAGGAAATCAACATGGCCAGACCTGAACTTTAGGAAAATCTTCTGAACAGTTTTATGCAATATAGATTGGAAAGGGCAGGGAAGAGAGGAAGGACACCTTTTGCAAGGCAGGGCCCTTGCAAGAATTCAGGTAAATGGTGATGAATGAGGGTGGTGGCTGTATTTGTAGAATGACTTGGATTCAAAGAGTTTTAGAATAAAAAAAAATTGTCAACTGATTGTGTGAAGTGAGGGAAAGTGAGAACTTGAACATATTTTAACTGTGACAACTTGATTTCAGATTTCAGTGACTGGAAGTCTGTATAGTTGTCTTGAGTTCATCCTGACTTCATCATCCTCAGTTAAATCTAATCTAGGATAATAGTTATATCACCTTGAATAAGTCACTTAACACTATTTGCTTCAGTTTTCTTATTGTAAAATGAACTTGAGAAGGAAATAGCAAACCACTCCAGTAATTTTGCCAAGTAAACCCCAAATGGAGTTACAAAGAGTCACACACAATTAAAATGATTGAACAAGAAAAAAAAGTATAATTAAAAAGTACTTGAAGTTTTGGGAAATTATTCCTAAAAGCACAAAGTTTATATAGGCTTAATAATAAAAGAAAACAAACAACAAGTTAAAAGAGAGAAGGAAAAACAGAGAGAGAAAAAGAGAGACAGAGAAAGAATTAGAGAGAGGCAGAGAGGCATACCGAGACAGACAGACAGAGAGAGAGAGAGAGAGAGAGAGAGAGAGAGAGAGAGAGAGTGGAAGAGAGAGAAAGAAAGAAGAGGAAGAGAGAGAAAAAAAGAAAGAGAGAAAAATAAAGGAAGGAAGGAAAGAAAGGAGGAAGGAAAGAAGGAAGGAAGGAAACAAGGAAGAAAAGAAGGAAGAAAGAAAGGCAGGAAGGAAGAACAAAAGGAAAGAAAGAAGTATAGTCATGTCCTCAATAGTAGTTGGAAAGTTCAGAAAGGAAGACATGAACTATGGGGAAATATGATTTATTGATATTTGTGATAGAGATTGCAATCCATTGTCATCTGCCTATCATGTACACTCATCCAATCCCAAAATTAAACGAAGTTGGGTGTGGTGCAAGAACCTTCACTGCTACAGAGTACATGGTCAGGTAGGGGGTTTAAAGTCAGGTCATGGAAATTAAATTTGGTTTTAAAAGCCCTACAAAGATCATAAAGGGAAGAAAAGGAAAAGTTTAGAGCTTGTTCATCTGTAAGATAGTGGGACAACCTTGGGAAGTACCGTTGTGTTGGAAATAATCCCTTTAGTAAAATGAAGGGATGGGAGAGAAGCAACCTATCTTCCTACACTGATTAGTTTATTATTTACTTCTTGGGGTCATATGCCATACCTCCATGATGCTAACACTCCATCCCCCCATTTGAAGATGTTTTGTCTAGATGATAGAATATTGGATTAAAATTAGAAGACTTGGATTCTTTCCAATGATTTTTTTTGCCATCACTTTCATCCTCTGAGAGTCTGATTATTGGGCAAAATGACAGTGTTGAACTAGATGCTCCTTAAAATCCTTTTAGCTTTACCACACTGTTTTAAAATCCTTTTCAGCTCTGATCACAACAATAATAATGTTAGTTAACATTTATACAGTGCTTACTATGTGCCAGGCTTTGAGCTAAGTGTTTTATAATCATTTTATTATTTGATCTCATAATACCTCCAGGAGGTAATTGCTACTTCATTCCCATTTTACAGATGAGGAAATTTAGGCAGATAAATAACTTACTTATACAACAATAATTATTTGAAACTAGATTTGGATTCAGGTCTTCTGGATTCCAGGACCAGAACTCCAGTCAATCACTGTGCCACCTCCCTTTTGATTCCTATTTTTTAAGTGAGGTTTTAAATGTAATCCAATGATACTTCTTTAACTTTCTCCTTTCATCCGCAGTCTCTCTACCTTCAAATTCTGTCTCCCCTCCTTGAGAAATTTCCTGACTGCTACTACAGAATGTGAGATGAGTTTGTAGTTCAGTGGATGGATCAAAAACCTGACTTAGTTGAATGTCTGTTTTCTCTTTTTAGCCTATAGCAAAAATATAGAAGTGCTAAAAACTCTCTCTCCATCCTCTTACTCCCCCACACAAGGCAATAAGAGCAAGCAGAACTTAATCTATCAATTGGATTTTTCTATCAACTCAGCTTCAGGGGAAATCACAGGACTAAAAGCCAACACATCATACAGTGTATCATAGTTTAGTTCCTTCTCTTTTGTCAATTCTAGGGGGCTTGGCATTATTACGGTTACTATTCCATTTTATAGACAATGAAAATGAGTTTCAGAGAGATTAAAGGTCTAATTTATATCATAGTCATTGAATATCTGAATTGGGATTTGAACCTGAGTCTTTTAACTTCAGGACTATTGATATTTCCCAGTTTGCTTTTAAAGATTTTTGTAACCTAAAGACAGTTAAAAGAAAGAGTGGCTGTTTTAGCTTCTTAGAAAAAAAAAGAAAGAAAGAAAGAAAAGAAAAGAAAAAGAAAAAGAAAAAAAAATGAAACAATGTTAGAAAGTACTTCCTTATCTTGCCTGTGACTAATTTGCTGAAAAGCAGCAAGGTGTATTGGAAAGAAAAAAAAACCAAAAAACAGGAAGGGCCTTAGGAACCTTGGATTCCTGTCCTTTTTCTGCCACCAAAAGTCTCATAGTTCACCCTCTCCTTCCTTTGCTTT
Organism: Myrmecobius fasciatus; assembly: GCA_023553655.1. Taxonomy (NCBI): domain Eukaryota; kingdom Metazoa; phylum Chordata; class Mammalia; order Dasyuromorphia; family Myrmecobiidae; genus Myrmecobius; species Myrmecobius fasciatus. The sequence continues at coordinate 4,193 of JAJPUD010031811.1, read as the reverse complement.
CCTTTTTTGTAATCCTACAAATTCTCAAGATTAAATGAGGCCTTTGGAAATATGGTTATGATCAGGATCTGACGAGGAGAAATCATCTCAGGAAGCATGGAAAGCACAAAAAGACTATTTGGTCTATAATTAGGAGACCTGGATTTAAAGAAAACTGCTGTCACAGGCAAATCCCTTCACTTTTATGAGCCTCAATTCCTCATTCAAGTAAGGTGAATGGTGAAAATAATTATATTACCTACCTCACAGAGTTTTTGGATGGCAAGTAGTTTGTAAACCTTATAGGGTCATGTAAATGAATTGAATAATTTTTCCCATTTACATGTTCCAGACTTATTCCAGACCCACATACATCAAATGTTTTCCCACTTCAAGGGCAAATTGTTAATGGCAAGAATCATGTAACATAACTCTTTTAGTGATTATTCTTAGCTGCTGCATCCTAAGAAGCATGGGACTTTTCCATCTGGCTTGAAGCTGAAACCTCTATATCTTTTCTTCTATTATAATGTGAGCCTCTTAAGAGCAGGGGCAGTCTTGTTATTTTTTACTTTCATTTCTAGTGCTTAGTACAGTGTCTTACATAGCAAGAGCTTAAGAAAAAAAAAAAAAGGAATTGATTCATTCTATGGACAAGGGGAAGATGATTCAAAGACTTTCATTTGTAAAGTACATTTTGAACTAAATTATCTCTAAGTTCCCATTAGTTATATATTCCAGTATTCTATGCATTCATTGTGCCTTGAATTTGATGTATTGTTTTCTGGTCAAATAATATATATTTTTAGATTAAGAACATTTTTTTCAAGATCTTTGTTTTACCGAGGTTAGGGATGGCAAGGGATTAAAACAAGAAGTTGGCTGGGTTGTTGTTTTCTTATGTATTGATTTTGATTTTGCTTCTCTCCCCTTTGTGTCCCTATTTTATTCATTTTGCACCATTTATACTATTTCCAATGTTTTCTGGCTGAGAAATGTCCTGTCAGTGAAGAACTCCTTCGCACTGAAGAATTAAAGACTAGGGAGAAAACAGATTTGGCTTGTTCTGGAAGTAATAAAACACATACACATGAGACACAGACACATGAAGAGACACAAACACATGTTTTATGCATGATTTTTGTCTTTACATGAAGTTATCTTCTACACCAGCAAACTGAAGGAAAATAATTAAACAAAAGCATCAGATGAATAAAATTTATATGATGATATATAATGATATGCTGCCTTAGTAGCTCCCTATCTCTCTACTGTAAGAGAATGTTTTGTTATTAGTTTTCTAAGAAATCTGCTATATTTTTATAATATATGCTTTATGTACATAATATACATATATATGTACATACATATGTGTACATGCATATATACTTATACATGTGTATGCACACACACATACACACATCTCTCTGTGAATCTTGCTTTCCTTACCAATGGCATTCGTATAAAAATATACATACCACTTTTCTCCAATTTAATTCAATTTATTTTGGCAATCTTTTTTTTTAAGTCTTCTGTATGCCATTATATTTAACAGTGGGAATAAAATGATAAAATGAGATAATTTCTGACCTCAAGAGACATATTTTAATAAAGGAAATTAACATATATAAATATAATTATATTTGTAGGTATAGAATATATATGTGCATACACATATGCATATATACATACATATACACAAAGAAAAAATACATTATGGGGGGAGAAAAAATATACAATACATAGATATGCACAAAATACATTAGTCTATGTGGGTAGCTAAGTGGTGCAGTGGATAGAGCACCAGCCCTGAAATTAGGAGGACCTGAGTTCAAATCTGGTCTCAGACACTTAACACTTCCTAGCTGTGTGACCCTGGGCAAGTCACTTAGCCTCATTTGCCTCAGGAAAATAAAAAAGTCTATGTAAGGTGATTTGGGGTATGGGGAGGGAGGAGATGAAGCAATAATATCTGGAGATGTAGCTGTTCACATTTGAACTGTGCTTTAAAGGCAGTTAGGGATCCTAAAAGGTGGAGGGGAGATATGAGTGAATTCCAGGTATAGGGGGAAAAGGTGTGGAGCTTTCTGAGGGGATGAATAAGGAGAGTAAGTTCAGTTTATTTGGACTCAATAGGGTATGAAATAGTGTGATATGTAATGAGAGTGAAAAGGTAAGTTCGGACTAGGTTGTGATATTTGAATGCCAAACAGTGAAGTTTATTTGATTCTATAAGTGATGTAGAAAGCCACCAGAGCTTTTTGAGGTGTGTGTGTGTGTGTGTGTGTGTGTGTGTGTGTGTGTGTGTGTGTGTGCAGACATGTGCTTTAGGAAAATTACTTTCTCAAATGTTTTTTTTAATTAAAGCTTTTTATTTGTATAACATATGTATGGGTAGTTCCCCAGCATTGATCTTTACAAAGCTTTCCATTACAAATTTTACCCCCAGTCTCCTCCCCTCCCCTAGATGGCTGGAAGTCCACTACACGTTAATAATATTGAAATGCTTGAGAAGTTATGCAAGAAAAATCCTATCTACAAGAAAAAAAAAGAATCAGAGAAAGGCAACACAATGCAAACAAATGAAAATAGAGATCATGAAAATGTTACGTTGTGGTCCATATTTCATATCCCTCTCTAAGGGTGTATATGGTTTTCTTCAGTGAACAATTGGAACTGGTTTGAGACAATTCTTTGTTGCAGAGAGTCATGTCCATCAGAATTGATCATCATGTAATACTGTTGTTGCTGTGTATAATGGTCTCCTGGTTCTGCTCGTTTCACTCAGCATCAGTTCATGCAAGTCCCTCCAGGCCTCTCTGAAATCGTCCTGCTGGTCGTTTCTTACAGAGCAATAATATTCCATAACATTCATATACCATAATTTATTCAGCCACTCTCCAATTGATGGGCATCCCTTCAGTTTCCAGTTTCTAGCCACTACAAAAAGGGCTGCCACAAACATTCTTGCACATGTAGGGCCCTTTCCCTCCTCTAAGATCTCTTTGGGATATAGGCCCAGGAGAAACACTGCTGAGTCAAAGGGTATGCACAGTTTGACAACTTTTTGAGCATAGCTCCAAATTGCTCTCCAGAATGTTTGAATCTGTTCACAGCTCCACCAACAATGTATTAGTGTCCCAGCCCTCCCACATTCCCTCCAACATTCATCGTTATCTTTTCCTGTCATTTTAGCCAATCTGACAGGTGTGTAGTGGTACCTCAGAATTGTCTTAATTTGCATTTCTCTGATCAATAGTGATGTTTAGCAACTTTTCATATGACTAGAGATGGTTTTAATTTCATCATCTAAAAATTGTCTGTTCATATCCTTTGACCACTTATCTATTGAAGAGTGGCTTAAATTCTTATATATATATGAGACAATTCTCTATATATTTTAGAAATGAGGCCTTTATAAGAATCATTAAATGTAAATATGATTTCACAATTTGATGTTTCCCTACTAATCTTGTCTGCATTTGTTTTGTTTGTACAGAAACTTTTTAACTTAATATAATCAAAATTATCCATCTGGTGTGCAATTAAGAGTTCCAGGTCTTCTTTGGACATAAATTTATTCCATCTCCACAGGTCTGAGAGATAAACTATATTACATTCCTCTAACTTGCTTACAAAGTCCCTCTTTATATCTAGATCATGAACCCATTTAGATCTTATCTTGGTATGTGGTGTTAGGTATGGGTCAAGCCTAATTTCTTCCACACTAGTTTCCAATTTTCCTAACAGTTTTTGTAAAATAGAGAGTATTTATCCCAAAAGCTGGGGTCTTTGGGTTTCTCAAAAATTCGATTGTTAAAGTTAATGCCTAGTTGTCCTGATAACCTATCCTGTGCCACTGATCGACTGCTCTATTTCTTAGCCAATGCCAAATGGTTTTGATGACCGCTGCTTTATAATATAGTTTTAGATGTGGTACAGCAAGGCCACCTTCATCTGCCTTTTTTCCATTAATCCCCTTGAAATCCTTGACCTTTTGTTCTTCCAAATGAACTTTGCTACTATTTTTTTCTAGATCTGTAAAATAATTTCTTGGGAGTTTGATTGGTATGGCACTAAACAAGTAGATTAGTTTGGGTAGTATCGTCATTTTTATTATGTTCGCTCTGCCAACCCATGAGCACTTAACATTTTTCCAATTGATTAGGCCTGATTTTATTTGTGTGGAAAGTGTTTTGTAATTTAGTTCGTAT
>JAJPUD010031810.1:0-12300 GCA_023553655.1 Myrmecobius fasciatus | reverse complement strand
TGTTTTTCAATGAACTGTTTTCTTTTTCCAATTCACCAGTCCTATTTTCCAGTTTTTGATATTTCTGTTGCCCTGATCTCAATTTATTTCCCCATTCTTCTTCTAGCTCTCTTTTGAGATTCTTAATGCAATCATCCAGGTAAGCCTTCTGAAAGGGAGACCAACTTAAATCTGCCTTTGTGGCTTCATCTGGGATTGTTTTCATAATGTCAGGATCTGGGGACTGTTCTATTTTTTCTCCGTAAAAGCTTTCTATTGTTAGAGCTCTCTTCTGCTTCTTGCTCATGTTTTAAAGTTGGGATATTGGTCAAAACCAGAGAAAACTGCAACAATTTGTATTTGCCCTGGGGCAGTTTGCCGAGTTGACTTCAGGTCTGAGGCGGGTCGGGCTAGATTCGCACTAGGACCAAGTTTTCAGCTGCTCTCGATCCACCCTTTACCAAAGGCAGATCTGCCAAAGCACCTGCCCGCAAGCAGAGCAAAGTGGCCCAGGCGTCTCCCAGGGGCTTCCTGGGTGCCTTAAATCCGCCCCTCTATCGCAGCCCTGACTTCCGCCCAGGCTGGAGTCTGATTGGGACCAGCGGCCGATTTCCCCTGAGGCTAACCTTCTCCAGAGTTCTTTCAAGGTAGATTTTTGATAGAAGTGCATTGTAGACCAAATGTTTGGCGGAGCCTTCACTCAAAAACCAGTTCGGAGGCTCACTTTGTCTGGGTCTGAGGGAAGGTCCCAAAGGAGTTCACAGAGAAAGCTGTCTGCAGTTCGCCATCTTGGCTCCGCCCCCCAATATTATAATTTGATGATGAAGCAACTTCCTTCAGTGATAAGGCTGTTAGAGAAAAAAAGGGTTTCTTTGTCTTTTATTCTTCATTTCTCTTATACATCTTATAATTAAAAACCATCAGATTTTATTCTATTGAGTCAATATTTATTGAGCAATTGTAGAGATGAGAACTTTGATCAGTATCCAAACATACAATATAGGCTTGGCTGAATTGCTCCACAATAATGAATGCATTCTTCTCTGACCAACCCTAAAATAATCATTCCCTCAAAATTTATGTTTAATCTCTACAAAATGCGCTGTTTAATAGTACTGTGCTTTTAGCCTATACTTACACAGCCCCTGGGACTACTCTTGCATGAAGATGCTGGTCAATATTTACCAACCAACTTTTTGACACACTTTAAGTTTTATCTGTATAATTAACATTTTTTCTATCACTTTTTAAAACCTAAACAATGAAAAAAAAACAATAAATTAAGCCCTGATTTATAGTGTGATGATTTCTGAGCCCTCACCTCACACTAAAAATTTAATCTTCTCTTACATGAGGGTTCCAGTTTACCCTGAATGTGAGCTTCCAGGTTGAAAGCACTGAGTGGTTTTTAACAACACTGAGTCAGTGTCCAGGCCCCAAGTGATGGATTTTATTTTTATTTGACAGTCAGAGGATGCATTAATTCAAAATATAAGATATAAAATCAAAAAGAAATACCAAATAAGGTGTCAATAAAAATATTCTGCCCAGATAAACACTAGTTCCACTTTCCTAAGGGTTACCAGAACATAACTAGCAAGAACACACATACAGGGAGCACATGTGACCAGGAGAAAAACATATGACCAAAGAATATACATTATCACTCAAAGATCAGGAACAAGTGCTGCCAAGACATGAGTAAGGGCAGCATAAAACATAGATGTAGATGGCACAAAAGAGAGGAAATGAGTTATCAAAACACATGCATGGCTTGGGCAACTTATACATAATAGTTATACAGAATAGTACCATCTTCTGCAGAGATGGAATCACATTGCTCTCTGCAGATCCTTGCTGGTCACTGCATCTCTGCTATCCACTGAGCATATCATTTCTATGTTAGGTGTTTCTTTTCATGGCAAAACTTCACTCTCTGTTAGGTGAATCTTAGCTGGATGTGGCCATGTGGTTGATGGGCTTTTCTGCTATTAAAATTTGAGCTTCACCTCTGCAATATCTGGTCATCTTGACTCTTATCTTTGAGGCTGCTAATCTATATTCTTCTGTTATCAATCATTTGCAACAAATGCAAACAAAACAAAACAAAGAGAAAAAATAAAACTGGATTTGTTCTGTACTGACCAGAGAAAAATTCTGCTCTCTCCTGTTTGCTGAAAAACTAACTGTACAATTAAATGATCCCTGAATTCAATCTATTCACAGGGCATTTGAGAAGTGAAGAACTTAAAATCACCCAGTCTACTTACCTGAAAATTGGATAGATTTTTATAAGTTTCTGCTACCTAACAAAACAGGCTCAAAAGAGTTTGGTATTAAAACTGCCTTTTTTCTTACTTAACCCTAATTTTCTTTTTTTTATTTATTAATACTTTTTATTTGCAAAACATATGTATGGATAATTCCTAAACATTAACCCTTACAAAGCTTTCTGTTACAAATTTTCCCCCCCTACTCCCCACCCCTCCCTTAGATAGCAGGATATCCACTACATGATAATTATGTTAGAATACTTAAATTGAATATATGTATAGTTATTGCCACACATCATTTTTTTTTGTTCAGGAGAAATCGTATCTATAAGAGAGAATAATCCGATAAAGGAAATACAATGCAAGCAGACATCAATAGAGAACATGAAAATGTTATGTTGTGGTCCACATTTCACATCCCTCTCTCTGGGTGCATATGGCCTTCTTCACTGAACAGTTGTAATTGTTAACCCTAATTTTCACAGAATCTTGGTTACCAACTTTCTTGGTTACCAAGGTTGCCTATTATCTGTTCCTTTCCATCAACCTCACCAAAATATTTTGTATTGCATAATTTCTTGGAAGTGTTTCTTTATGGGGCAACAAGCTTGTAAAAAGAGGACAATGTCTACTTATGTGATTTATAGTCAATACTAGGGAACAAAAAGAAAATACACACTGACAGTTTCCTACAGGTAATATGTGAACACTATGTTTTAAAATGACAAAACAACAGAAGAAAATACATTGTTTAAAAAGACAGCTTTAGCTGATGACAATGGAAGAACTTGGTAGTAGCTCAGGGGTAGATCTGATCTTTGTACACTATCCTTTCTATTTTGCTCTGGAATATGGCATAGTAGAAATGGAATAGAAAGCATGAGTTTTAATCTTTTCTTTGAAAGTCACCATTTTGTGAAATAACTTGGTGTTATAGTAGATAGACCACTGGGTCTGGAGTCAGAAAAACTTCAGTCACTTGTTAGATGTGTGACACTGGCAAAGTCACTTAACTTGCATATTTCAGTTTCTTCAATTATAAAATGGGGTTAATAACAGTACTTATGACCCAGGGTTGTTATGACAATTGAATATAATAATATTGGTAAAGCATATAACTCAGTATCTGGCACATATGAGTAGGTGATATGTAAATGCTTATTTCCTTTCTCTTAGCAGTAAAATGAAAAAAATTAGATTAGATGACTGATTTTTAAAGTCCTTTTCTGATCTATAATTGTATTATTACATATTATTTCATCATAATGATTTATTTTATACATCTGAATCTGCAAAACAATGAGCTCTATTGTAGGATTCTATAGAGCTAAACCCTATAATATTTAGAAGCCAATAATAACAACAGAAGTAAGATGATTCACACAACATAAAGATAGAATAAAAGACAATTTGGACTTCTCAGGAATGAAGTGTCTCATTATAGATGATGTAGGACATCTACTTGGATTCTATATGTCGATTCCTCAATTTCTTCATGGCTGCCTTCACCTCTTCATTCCTCAGAGTATAAATGACTGGATTTAAGAATGGAGTAAAGACAGTGAAAAACACAGAGATAAACTTGTCAATGGGGAAACTGTCAAAAGGCCAAATGTAGATGAAGATCAATGGTCCAAAGAAAAGCACCACAACAGTAGCATGGGCAGACAAGGTGAAAAGTGCTTTTGAGGTCCCTTTAGAGGATCGACTTCGGACAGTGACAAGGATGACTGCGTAGGAAATAAGTAAAAGGATAAAGCAGATGAGGGCTAGCAGCCCACTGTTGGTCAGTACCATGATCTCCAGAAAGTAGGTGTCTAAACAGGCAAGCTTGATCACTAGGGGAAGGTCACAGAAGAAATTGTCTACCTTGTTGGGTCCACAGAAAGGCAAGTTCACTGTGAAAGCCAAATGGTTTGCTGAGTGCAGGATTCCAATAGTCCATGAAACCCCCACCAAAGCAGTGCACACACGTTGGCTCATTATAGTCATATAGTGAAGGGGTTTGCAAATAGCAACGTACCTATCATAGGCCATCGCCACAAGAAGCACTGTTTCACTGCCCCCAAATACATGCAAAAAAAAGATTTGAGACATGCAGCCCTCAAAAGTGATGGTCTTATGCTCATTGAGAAAGTCAGCAATCATTTTGGGAGTAGCAAAGGTGGCCTGGCACACATCAATGAAGGAGAGATTGCTGAGGAGGAAGTACATGGGAGAGTGCAGGCGAGAGTCTGTAATGACTGTGAGGATAATAAGCAGATTGCCCAGCACAGCAGCTCCATAAAATATAGAGAAGACAAAGAAAAGGGAAATCTGGACTCCCCAAGAACTAGACAGACCCAACAGAATGAATTCAGTCACCACTGACTTATTGCTCCACTCCATTTATGAAATTGAGGTATTCGAAGTTAGCTAGAATAAAAAAAAGATAAAAATGAATTTAATCGCTATATTATAGAATGACTTCTCCCTTCCCTATATCTTTAATGCAAAATGAAATTCAATTCAACAAGTAGGAACTAGATTATACTCATACAGTTAACAATATTATATACATGTATATGTACATACATATATATATATTTAGTATATACATATTCATACATACATATATGTGGATGAATGTACATACTATATAATATACTACTAAATATAATCACTATATATATATGTGTTTATATATATATATATATATATATACATATATATATATATATATATAATAACACTGGGAATACAAACATGAAAAATAATTCAGTCATTGACTTCATGGAGTTTACAACAAAGAATACAGATAAATATGATAAAAATATTGAATGTAATAGAGAGAAAATAGGGATCCAGACAGAGTTATTTAAGGAAAATGCCAGACGTACAATTAGTTCTCAATTTTCAGCAGACAAGATTTAGGAAAAGCTTCCTGGGAGTACCTGAAATAGATCTTGAAGGCAGTGGTAGAAATGATGAGGGAGTATTTTCCAGGAATGAAGAACAACCTGGGAAGATGACAAGAAGAAGGAGAGGGAAGGGTGAGACTTGAAAAGTGTTATCTAGTTTGTCTGAAATTTAAAGACCAGAAAAAATAAAATAAAATAAAAGTAATTTAAGGACCATGAAGGGAAATTTTATGAAACAAGATTAATTGAAGGCAGATTATGGATGTTTTTCAATACCTGGCAAAGAAGTTTATATTTTATCTAATTAACATTTAGTTACTCCAAAATAGTATGGCATCTTGGAAAAATAACCAGTCTTAGGATCAAAAAGACATGGATTTAAATATCTTCAATATGAACTGGTTACATGACCATGGGCAAGTCACTTGAGAGCAAGGACTATTTTGGCCTTTGTATAAAGGCATTTAGTGTGGTTCCTTGAACATAGATTAAGCTTGATTTTGTTGAGATGTCAATATGCATTAGCAGAAGTGTCCATATTGAAGGGTCCATCAAACAATGAAAAATCATCAGGTTCAAAGATTTCTTTTCAAGGTAGTGAGAGGATCAAAACTATACCTTAGGAAAATTTGGTATACATAATAGGCACTCAAGCATGTTTTTAGTGGAATTTCAGTTGTGTTTATGCTTGTGAGCATAGTTGCAAACTTGCATTCTGTCCTGTATCATCTTGTTTCCAATGGTCTAGATCCCATAGCAGCAAATTTAATAATTTAACAGTCAATCATCTTAACATCAAATTAGAGCAGCTAGGTGGCACAGTGGATAGGGCACAGAGCCTAGAGTCAGGAAGACTTATCTTCCCAAAATACATATCTGATCTTAGATATTTAATAGCTATGTGACACTTGGCAAATCATTTAATCCCATTTGACACACTTTCCTCACCTATAAAAATGAGTTGGAAAAGGAAATGGCAAACCATTCCAAGCTCTTTGCCAAGAAAACCCCAAATGGAGTCACTAAGAGTCAAATATTACTGAAACAACTGAACAACAGCAAAATCAAATAAAATATTTTCTTCAAAAGTGTACTTTGACTCTCTCTCTCCTTTTTCCCTCCTTCCCTCTCTCCCTCTTCACTTCATCACTCTTCTTTTCAAATTCAGAGTATTTGTCTTCACCTGACTACATTGTCCATCTCATCTCTCTGATTTTTCAAATGTGCATTTTTAGAAAGCCTCATTTTCACTGAAAAAATGAATATTTAATATATTATCACTTTCCTTATCCAAATTATAGTTTTCTCAAAGTCTGCATTCTATTATAGGGAATTGAAGTTAAGGATACCCAGTTTCTCATATTCTATTATTCTATGCAATTTTATGTTCTATAAAGCAGATTAAGGAAATATATGACTAATACTAGGGATCTTATTGTGATTTCTTATTAAAATTCTAGTACACTCATAATAAGATTTCTTTTAGACTTACATTGTTAGGTCATTGGGAGGAAATGGGATTTGGAAGAGAAGAAAACAAAAGAAAAAAGTACATAATTTTGTTGTGTATTTGAAACGAATAGCAAATTACACATAGCAGATTTGAAGTTTCATGTACAATCATCTTTGTTATTGTATTATGCTATGGAAATGTTTGTCTTATTCCATAAATTAAAAATAAAATTAAAAAGATGGTATCATGATTTTAATTATTATAAATTATAAGAATTATAAAATGGCTTCTTCTAAGCACTATTGTACATGATAATGACAATCACTTCCTCCAAATGTAGGGATAAATAAATGATATTTTGATTGAACTCTTATTTGAATATAGGGCCTTACTATACTATAAAGCTTAGGAAAGCAGCCTGACAATGGGTATTAAACCTGGAGTCATTTTTAACATGAATGTTAAAATGAAGTCTGTTAAAATAGGAAATTTTTTCCCAGTTTAATGCCAGGTCATAAATAAATGTAGTCAATGTTTTCTACCATGGCTTCCAGGGAATTCCATTTGAAGTGACCCCTATGTTTATTACAATTTCCTGTATAAATGTAAAGTTTAAAAGTTCATTACAGCTTTTGGAACATTCATTATATATTTGCAAGGACATGAGGATACACATTTTTTAATTATAACTTTTAATTTTCAAAATATATTCAAAGATAGTTTTCAACATTGATTCTTGAAAACCCCTGTGTCACAATTTTTTTCTCCCTCCTTTTCTCCCATCCTCTTCCCCTGGATAGCAAGCTATCCAATGTATGTTAAATATGTGCAGTTCTGCTATACACATTTCCACATTTATCATGCTACACAAGAAAAATCAGATCAAAAAGGGGAGAAATGAGAAAGAAACAAAAAAAGTCAGGAAGACCTGAGTTCAAATCTGACCTCAGACACTTAACACTTCCTAACTGTGTGACCCTGGGCAAGTCACTTAACCCCAATTTCCTCAGCAACACAGCAAAAAATAAAAATAAATAAATTTTTAAAAATGAACCTGACTATAACAGGTTATTATGGATTCTAGGAAGATTAAAAACACAAACTCAGAAGACATCAAGGTGAAAACAACTAGCAGGAAATCCTCAAAAGAACAAGTGTGAATTGGACACAAATACAACAAATAATTTTTTTAAAGTGCAAAAAAAAGGTTTTTTTAATCAACTGAGAGAGAAAAAGTAGGAAAGAAATGAAATTGTTGCAAAAAAAATTATGAAAGGAGAGTCAACAGATGGTTAAAAGAGACATAAGGGGATGGACCAAGATGGAATTAGAGTAGGCAATGAGGAAAACAAATTATCACTCTTTGCAGATGATATGATGGTATATGTACAGAGCTCTAGAGAATCACCTAAAAAGCTACTAGAAACAATCTACAACTTTAGCAAAGTTTCAGGATACAAAATAAATGCACAGATATCATCAGGATTTTTATATGTCACCAACAAATTCCAACAGAAAGAGATACAAAGAGAAATTTTGTTTAATATAATTGTCAATAGTATAAAATATTTGGGAATCTATCTCTCAAGGGAAAATCAGGAACTATATGAACACAACTACAAAACACTTTCCACACAAATAAAGTCAGATCCAAACAATTAGAAAATTATCAAGTGCTCTTGGATAGGACAAATGAATATAATAAAAATAAAAATACTAGCTAAATTAATCTACTTATTTAGTACTATGCTAATCAATCTCCCAAGAAATTTTTTTTACAGATCTAGAAAAAATAATAACAAAATTCATCTGGAAGAACAAAAGCTCAAGAATTTCAAGGGAATTAATGAAAAGTGCAAATGAGGGTGGCCTAGCTGTACCAGATCTAAAACTACATTATAAAGCAGTGGTCATCAAAAACATTTGATGCTGGCTAAGAAACAGAGTAGTGTATCAGTGTAATTGGTTAGGTTCACAGAACAAAATACTCAATGACAATAGTAATCTAGTGTTTGATAAACCCAAAGACCCCAGCTATTGGGATTAAGAACTCACTATTTGACAAAAACTGCTGGGAAAATTGGAAACTAGTATGGCAGAAAGTAGGCATTGACCCACACCTAATACCATATATCAAGATAAGGTCAAAAAGGGTTCATGATCTAAACATAAAGAATGATATTATAAAATAAATCAGAAGAACATAGGATAGTTTACCTCTTAGATCTGTGGAGGTGGAAGGAATTTGTGACCAAAGAAGAACTGGAAATCATTATTGATCACCAAATAGATAATTTTGATTATATTAAGCTAAAACATTTTTGTACAAACAAGACTAATGCAGATGAGATTAGAAGGGAAGCAATAAACTGGGAAATCATTTTTATATTCAAAGATTCTGATATAGGCTTCATTTCTAAAATATATAAAGAATTGACTCAAATTTATAAGAATTCAAGTCATTCTCCAATTGATAAATGGTCAAAGGATAAGAACAGACAATTTTCAGATGAAGAAATTGAAACCATTTTTAGTCATGTGAAAAAATACTATAAATCCTTATTGATTAGAGAAATGCAAATTAATACCACTCTGAGATACCACTATACACCTCTCAGATTGGCTAAGATGACAGGAAAAACTAATGAGAAATGTTGAAGGGGATGTGGAAAAACTGGGACACTAATAAATTTTTGATGGGATTGTGAATGGATCGTACCATTCTGGAGAGCAATTTAGAACTATGACCAAACTATGCATACCTTTTGATACATCAGTGTTTCTACTGGGCCTATATTCCAAAAATATATTAAAGGAGGGAAAGGGACCCACATGTGCAAAAATGTTTGTGGCAGCATTTTTTGTAGTGGCAAGAAACTGAATGTATGACCATCAGTTGAAGAATGGTTGAATAAGTTATAGTATATGAATGTTAGGGAATAATATTGTTTCATTGTAGATGATAACAACAAAATTATACAATGACTAATTCTGATGGATGTGGCTCTCTTCAACAATGAGTTGATTCAGATCAGTGATGAAGAGAGCCATCTACACCCAGAGAGAGGACTATGGGAACTGAGTGTGGTTTACAACATAGCATTTTCACTCTTTTTGGGTTTTTTTGCTTGCATTTTATTTTCTTTATCATTTTTTCTGATTTGATTTGATTTTTTAATGCATCAAGAGCATTGTATAAAAATGTATGCATATATTGGAAAAACAATTGACCTGTAAAATAGATCTCAGAGAGATAATATAAGAATTACAGGACTTCCTGAAAAACCATAATGAAAAAAAAAAGAACCTTGACATCATCTTTCTGGAAATCATCAAGGAAAAGTTCCTGATGTTCTAGAACCAGAGGGTAAAGTAGCCATTGAAAGAATTCACTAATCAGCCCTTGAAAGAGACCCCAAAATGAAAGACATACAAAATAGACTGAAGAAAATATCATGTTACCAAAATTGGTCACATGATAAAAAGAGGCACAAAAATGCACAGAAAAAGAGAACTCCTTAAAAAAGAGAATTGATCAAGTAAAAAAAAAGAAATGACAAGTTTTACTGCAGAAAAGAATTACTTAAATATTAGAATTGAGAAAGTGCAATCTTAACTTCATGAGATATCAAGAAACAATAAAACAAAGTAAAAGAAATGAAAAAAATAGTAGAAAATGTTAAATATCTGATCAGGAAAACAACTGGCCTGGAAAAGTAGATCTAAAAGAGATAATATAAGAATTATTGGACTACTTAAATGCCATCATATAAAAAAGCATCTAGACATCATATCTCAAGAAACTGTCAAAGAAAACTGCTCTGATATCTTATTACTAGAGGGTACAAAAGAAATTGAAAGAATCCAACAGTCAGCTCTTTTAAAAGATCCCAATGTGAAAACACTAGGAAATAACCTAGCAAAATTAGAGCTTTAAGGTCAAAATATTCCAAGCAGTCCAAAAGAAATAATTTAAATTCTAAGGAGTCATTTCATAGTCACACAATATTGGTGGCTTCCAAGCTATAATATATTATTGTGATAGTATACTATTATGTTATAAGAAATGATGAGCAGGATGGATTCAGAAAAATCTGGGAAAATGTATATGAATTCAAATAAAGTGAAGTAAGCAGAGCCAGGAGAATATTGTACATAATAAGAAAAAATATTGCAGAGTGATCCACCATGTACAATTTAGCTATTTTAATCAGGAAAAGGATCTAAGAAAATTCTCAAGGATTTATGGTGAAAAATATCATCCAAATCCAGAAAAGAATTGATGTGCCTGAGTATATATTGAAGCAAAATTTTTTCACAATTTGTTTTTGCAACATGGCTAATTTTGAAATACCCTTTGTATGAATTACCTGTATAATTCATATCACATTTCTTGCTTTCTCAATGGGTGGGAAAGGCATGGAAAAGATGGAAAATATTCATAATTCATTTTTAAATAACATTAAAAATAAATAGAAAATTTTTTTAAAAAGAAATAAGCAAAATAAGAGATATAAGAAAATATTCTCACTGCACCATTTTTTAGAAGTGGGAAGTATTTGAGTGTTGTACATTTCAAACATTCTTAGACTTTTTCAATGTTTTGATTAGTTATGTTGAGTTTTGTCTTTCACAACTACTATTTTTATATAAGATGTTTCCCTGGGCAGGAGAAGATACTGGGAAAATTATGGTGTTATAAAAAAAGTTCAATTAAAAACTTATTTTAAAATTTAAAAAATTGAGTTAAGGAAAGGGAGAGAGTGAAAGGCTAAAAGAAAAGAAAAAAAAACCTTTCTATTTTCTGCCAATTGGAAAAAAAATAGTTCAAAGACTTTCATAGTCTTTATTCACAACTTTTCTGACTTTTTTCTATTGACTCACACAGTTAGGAATACTTGTGTCTCTCTTCTCCCACCCCAGGTATAAATTTCTTCAACACTGTTAAGTTTTGCCAATTCCTTCAGGCAAAATATGCTAGCTTACATACAGCACAGACTCATATTGTTAAAGAATTTTGTAAATACTTAAAACTGCAATAATTCATATAATGTTTGTAAGTTATTATTTTTCTCCTATATATTTACATTTGGTAATAATGTCACTTTCCAAAAAATGTTTCCTATATAAATTTTGTTAGGCTATTCTTATCTGTTATAGGAGTTTCATTTTTCTCATTTTTATTGGGGAAAAGAAATGGGAGGATGAATAAATAAGTACTTATTAATTAGATAGATGTGTATATATACATAAACACATGTATATATACACATACATGTATTTATAACATGTTTATACAAAAAGAGAAAGTGTGCTGTAAGATACAAAATTAATTTTTTAAAAAAGAGAAAGAAGTAACATAGAAATACTTACCATTACTTCACAAAATCTAGCTTCTTTTTAAATATCTGCGTCTTCTTCCAATTTCACATTGCACTTTAAAGAATTATTAAAGAAATTAGAATTATTTTCCTAATTGTATAACATATTTAGACCTATAATGGACCTTAGGAGTCATCTAGTCCAATACCCTCAGGAAACAGGTTAATAAAGGTTATAATTTGCTTTTTCAAGATAACCCAAGTAATAAATGACTGAGCTGAGATTTTGAAGTTAAAGCTTCTGACTCCCAATTCGTTGATAT
This sequence comes from Myrmecobius fasciatus, assembly GCA_023553655.1. NCBI lineage: Eukaryota > Metazoa > Chordata > Mammalia > Dasyuromorphia > Myrmecobiidae > Myrmecobius > Myrmecobius fasciatus. The sequence continues at coordinate 51 of JAJPUD010031810.1, read as the reverse complement.
TTCCACCATGATATATGGCCTTTTACCATCACACAGCAAATCTTTTCTTGA
>JAJPUD010031808.1:0-12300 GCA_023553655.1 Myrmecobius fasciatus | reverse complement strand
TTGTGTGGAAAATGTTTTGTAATTTTGCTCGTATCGGTCCTGACTTTCCCTTAGCAAATATATTCCCAAATATTTTATATTGTCGGCAGATATTTTTAATGGAATTTCCCTTTGTATCTCTTGCTGTTGGATTTTGTTAGTGATGTATAAAAATGCTGATGATTTATGTGAATTTCTTTTGTATCCTGCAACTTTGCTAAAGTCGTGAATTATTTCTAATAATTCTTTAGTTGATTCTCTATGGTTCTCTAGGAATACCATCATGTCATCTGCAAAGAGTGATAATTTGGTTTTTTCATGACCTACTCTAATTCCTTTAATATATTTTTCTTCTCTTATTGCCAAAGGTAGCATTTCTAGAAATGGTGATAGTGGGCAACCTTGTTTTACTCCTGATCTTATTGGGAATGTTTCCAGGTTTTTGCCATTACATATGATGCTAGCTGCTGGTTTTAAATGGATGCTACTGAGTATTTTAAGGAAAAGTCAATTTAGGACATTTTTTAAGGAAAAGTCCAGTGTTTTTAATAAAAGGCATGTTGGGTTTTATCAAATGCTTTGTCTGCATCTATTGAGATAATTATATGCTTTTTGTTCATTTGGTTACTGATATAGTCAATTATGCTAATAGTTTTCCTACTATTGGACCCTCCCTACATTCCTGGTATATGTATATATCCTTTCTAATACAAGGTGAAGCAAGGATGCCCACTTCTCCCACTAGGATTCAATGTAGTTCTGCAAATGCTAGCAACAGCAAAGGAATTCTTGGTTGTTCAGTTGGACACAACTATTTATATCCTCTTGTAGGGTTTTTGTGGCAAAGATATTAGCCTGGTTTGCCAATTTCTTTTTACAGATGAGGAACTGAGGCAAAGTGTTAAGTAGCTTGGCTAGGGTCATACGACTACTAAGTGCCCAATGTCAGATTTGAAGTCAGGTCTTCCTGACTCAGGGCCTGAAACTCTATCAGTTGTGTCACCTGGCTCGCTATGTATGATCATATGGATAAAACAGTCTAAATCACTATTGACTGGAGAACTGCAAATTCAAACAGCTCTGAGATAGCCACATCACACACATTGGTTTGGCTAATATAACAGAAAAGGGAAATGATAAAAATGGAAGGGGGTATGGGAAAACTGGGACACTAACATGTTGTTGGAGTTGTGAATTGACCCAACCATTCTGGAGAGCAATTTGTCACTATGTAAAAAGGGCTATCAAGGTGTTCATATGCTTTGACCCAGCAATGTTTCTACTGGGCCTGTGCCCCAAAGAGATCATAAAGGAGGGAAAAGGACCCACATGTGCAAAAATGTTTGTGGCAGCCCTTTTGTAGTGGCAAGGAATTGGAAAGGGAGTGGATGCCCATCAACTGGAGAATGGCTTAATAAATTATGGTATATGAATGTCATGGGATAATATTTCCAGCAGGATGATTTCAGAGAGGCCTGGAGAGACTTACAGGAACTGATGCTAAGTGAAGTGCATCGAACCAGGAGATCTTTATCCTTGGCAACAGCAAGATTATTATGTGATGATCAACTGCAGTAGACTTAGCTCTTCTCAGCAATGTGGTGATCCAAGATAATTCCAATAGACTTGGGATGGAAAATGCTATCCACGATCAGACAAAGAATTGATGGATTCTCAATGCAGATCAGTTTACCTTTTTTATTTTATTGGGGGGGGAGGAGATTGTGGTCTGTGTTTCCTTTCACAACATGACTAATATGGAAATATGTTGTGCATGAATGCACATGTATAACCTCATTAATAACCATTTCCAAATACAGAAGTGATCAAAGTTTATGAATGTCTGAAGGCACAGAGAAGGGAGGGAGGAGGAAGAGGAAGGATATGTAGTGTATAGCAGCATAGAGAATTGTTGCAACAGGGGCTGGAATGGCAGCTACTTTTTGACAAAGGAGATTGCTCACAGTGACCCTGAACCCAGATATGAGCTCAGGAGCCAGAGTCTTGTGAATCCGGGCTGCTGACAAACCTGCTGGTGCAGCGTCCTGACAAAAACAAGGATAGGGATGCAAAACAGAGACCCTTAACCCGGCAGACTCAAAGTCCTCCCATGAGGCAATAGGAAACCATTAGCCTTCTGTCCATCTTCCTTGTCCCCCAGTTCCTCTACTCCCCACACTTTTCTTTCCCTTCCTCCCCAGCCTTTCTCCTATCCATTCACCTCTTATTCAGTCAATTCCCTTCCCATTTATGCACATATAAAAGTGGGAACTGAAAGCCTCCATTCACTTCCCCTTGTCCCCAGCACAAAGTTCATTGGAGAGTTTGGGTGAATCTGGGTCTAAAGAGGTAGAAGGTTAAACCATAGAGTCCAAGGATTTGTCCCTTCTGATTTCAGTCAAACAGGTCTCCCTGTTCTCTGTTGTCTTTGTCCCTAGCAGTTATTGGCAGCACCATTTCCTGGACAAGTGGTTCAGATCCTCCAGATCAAAGATGCCCCTCTAGCTAAAAGTGCCGGTCTATCCCTGTCACTTCCTTGCTTAGTCAATTCCACTGGTTCCTCTTCGTCCCTCTAGCAACAGACAAAACCTTCCACCCCTGCTCCCCTTTTTTAGAAATTGCAGGAAAGCAGTTTAAAATGAGATTAGCCAAATCCTTTGGACTAATCTGAAAGAGAAATCTTCCCTGTCTGTTCTGAAACAATGTCCTCCTCTCTGCTCCTCCCTGTGAGGATTCCTCACATGAAGTCAGTAATTAGGATCATGAGCAGGCAAGGGCAAGGAACTCTTGATTGAACCATGTAAGAGTGAAAAAAGACCCTTTCCCCATGATTCAAAGGGATCTGAGTAAACACTGGACCAACTGGAAAGGAACAGGCTGCAGTGAGTGATGGGCAAGACCAGCTGCATGGTTCTGAGAAAATGCTTCTCTGAGGGTGTGTGACAAGTGACTGTTTTGGTGAGTGAAGCAATCTGTTACTTCTTCTCTGGGCTCTTCCTCATTCTTGGAGATTCTTCCTTGTTCCAGAACTTTATAAATTTGGGCACTGAAATGTCTCATGCTGAGGAGACATGTATGAAGACCTGGGGAGAGGACATCTCTCATGTTTGGCCATTTCTCACCCTCTAAGCTGACAAAAGAGTGGAATAATGACAAATGAATAAAAAGGGCACCTGGGACTGCCCACTCTGCAGAATGCACAGGTGTTTCTTTGGCACCTCCAGCAACAAATATTAACTCTGTGGTTTAGCATGGAAAGCTCTTTCCTGCTTGGCCCCTCCACCCACTAGGATCCAGCCGCAATGGCAGATTGTTGTTCCTCACCTACTGCAGCTCCTGAAGCCGTGCATTTGCACCGGTTGGCCTGTGTGCTCAAAGCACTTCCCCCCCCCCACATGCCCAGTCATCTAGTTTCCTTCAGATTCAGCTGGCATCCCAGGTTTGCCAACAGCCCTTCCTGGTATCCCACTGCTGCTCCCTTCCTTCAAAATTACCTTCCATTTATATAGCATATGCCTTCTATGTACGTAATTTGTGACTCTCTAGATAGAACGAACAAAGGGAAGAAGCAATTATTAAGCACTTATTATATGCAGAACCTTGTACTAAGTATATGTAAATGGACAAAGCATCCCAGAGAGCACAGCACAAGGGGTGGGTGACTTTAGAGTGGGTTTGGGTTGGGGGTGGGTAACAGCTGAGGTTAGATTCAGACCTGTGATATTAAGGGACTGGACAAAAAACAGGTTTAAGTTTAAAAAGAGAGAGAAAGGGAGGGAAGAGACAGACAGCAGGAGGGAGGGAGGGAAAGAAAATGACAGAGGGAGAAAGGGAAAGAGATCTGTATTCAGACATTCAGACAATCAGTTCCTTCTCTGAGTATGGACAGGATTTTTCATGACTCCTTCAGAGTGGTCATGGATCCCTGTTTTGCTGAGAATAGCAGTTATTTGCAGCTGTTTATTGCAGAACATTGTATTACTTTGCATACAGTACAATTCACTTGGCTTGAGTTCAATTGTTGGGCAATTTGAACATTCCTCGTTAGTGCCCTTTGTTAGCATTAGGGCAGGAACTGAACTTTTGCAATCCACTGGTCACTGTTACATTTCCCAAATTTGCCGTATATTGAGGGCAGCACTTTCCCTGCATTATCATTAAGGATTTTAAGCAGCACAGCTAGATTCCATTACCTCCACTGTCCTTATTGGCAATGCTTGGCAGGCCTAAAGCCCCCTTGACTATTTTCTCCTGGCTTTATATTGCATATGATTTTTTGCATCATGATTTGAAAAAGATGCATTTACTATTTCTGCCTTTCTGCATTTTATTTTGACGTTTTTATGCCCTAACACATGGTAAATTTTTTTATTAAAGCTTTTTATTTGTATAACATATGTATGGGTAGTTGTCCAGCATTGATCTTTACAAAGCTGTCCATTACAAATTTTACCCCCAGTCCCCTCCCCTCCCCTAGATGGCAGGAAGTCCATTACATGTTAATAATGTTGAAATGCTTGAGAAGTTATGCAAGAAAAATCCTATCTACAAGAAAAAAAAAGAATCAGAGAAAGGCAACACAATGCAAGCAAATGTCAATAGAGATCATGAAAATGTTATGTTGTGGTCCATATTTCATATCCCTCTCTCAGAGTGTATATGGGTTTCTTCAGTGAACAATTCAAACTAGTTTGAGACAATTCTTTGTTGCAGAGAATCATGTCCATCAGAATTGATCGTCATATAATACTGTTGTTGCCGTGTATAATGATCTCCTGGTTCTGCTCATTTCACTCAGCATCAGTTCATGAAAGTCTCTCCAGGCCTCTCTGAAATCGTCCTGCTAGTCATTTCTTACAGAGTAATAATATTCCATAACATTCATATACCATAATTTATTCAGCCACTCTCCAGTTGATGGGCATCCCTTCAGTTTCCAGTTTCTAGCCACTACAAAAAGGGCTGCCACAAACATTCTTGCACATGTGGATACCTTTCCCTCCTTTAAGATCTCTTTGGGATATAGGCCCAATAGAAATACTGCTGGATCAAAGGGCATGCACAGTTTGATAACTTTTTGAGCATAGCTCCAAATTGCTCTCCAGAATGGCTGGATCCTTTCACAGTTCCACAAACAATGCATCATGTCCCAGCCTTCCCACATCCCCTCCAACATTCGTCATTATCTTTTCCTGTCATTTTAGCCAATCTGGCAGATGTGTAGTGGTACCTCAGAGTTGTCTTTATTTGCATTTCTCTGATCAATAGTGATTTGGAGCACCATTTCATACGACTACAAATAGTTTTAATTTCATCGTCTGAAAATTGTCTGTTCATATCCTTTGACCATTTATCGATTGGAGAATGGCTTGAATTCTTATAAATATGAGACAATTCTCTATATATTTTAGAAATAAGGCCTTTATCAGAACCCTTAAATGTAAAGATGATTTCCCAATTTATTGCTTCCCTCCTAATCTTAACTCCATTGGTTTTATTTGTACAAAAACCTTTTAACTTAATATAGTCTAAATTATCTATCTGGTGTTCAATTAAGAGTTCCAAATCTTCTTTGGACATAAATTTACTCCATCTCCACAGATCTGAGAGGTAAACTATACTATGTCCTTCTAATTTATTTATAATATCACTCTTTATATCCAGATCAGGAACCCGTTTAGATCTTATCTTAGTATGTGGTGTTAGGTATGGGTCAAGCCCTAATTTCTTCCACACTAGTTGCCAATTTTCCCAGCAGTTTTTGTCAAATAATGAGTACTTATCCCAGAAGCTGGGGTCTTTGGGTTTATCAAACACTAAATCACTGTAGTTATTGACTAGTTTGTCCTGTGATTCTATCCTATGCCACTGATGGACTACTCTATTTCTTAGCCAGTACCAAATGGTTTTGATGACTGCTGCTTCATAAATATAGTTTTGGATCTGGTACAGCAAGACCACCTTCATCTGTATTTTTTTTCATGAATTCCCTTGAAACACTTGACCTTTTGTTCTTCCAAATAAACTTTGCTATTTTTTTTACACCTGTAAAATAATTTCTTGGGAGTTTGATTGGTATGGCACTAAGTAAGTAGATTAGTTTGGGTAGTATTGTCACTTTATTATATTCGCTCAGCCTGCCCAAGAGCATTTAATGTTTTTCCAATTGACTAAGTCTAATTTTATTTGTGTGGCAAGTGTTTTGTAGTTTGGTTGGTATAGTTTCTGACTTTTCCTTGGCAGACAGATTCCCAAATATTTTATACTATCATCCATTATTTGGAATGGAATTTCTTTTTGTATCTCTTGCTGCTGAACTTTGCTGGTAATATATAAAAATGCTGATGATTTATGGGATTTATTTTGTATCTTGCCACTTTGCTAATGTTGTGAATTGTTTCTAGTAGTTTTTAAGTTGAGTCTCTAGGATTCTCTAAGTATACCATCATGTCATCTGCAAAGAGTGATAATTTGGTTTCTTCATTACCTACTCTAATTCCTTTCATCTCTTTTTCTTCTCTTACTGCCGAAGCTAACATTTCTAATACAATAGTAAATGGTAATGGTCACAGTGGGCAGCCTTGTTTCACTCCTGATCTTGCTGGGAATTGTTCTAGTTTGTCTCCATTACATAGGATGCTTGCTGATGGTTTTAAGTAGATGCTACTGATCATTTTAAGGAAAAGCCCATTTATTCCTATACTCTCTAGTGTTTTTAATATAAATGGGTGTTGTATTTTATCAAAAGATTTTTCTGCATCTATTGAGATAATCATATGTTTTTTAAAATTTTGGTTATTAATATAATTGATTATGCTGATAGTTTTCCTAATATTGAACCAGCCCTGCATTCCTGGTATAAATCCTACTTGGTCATAGTGTATTATCCTGGGAATGAGTTTTTGTAATCTCATAGCTAATATCTTATTTTAAATTTTTTGCATCAATATTCATTAGGGAAATTGGTCGATAGTTTTCTTTCTCTGTTTTCTCCCTACCTGGTTTAGCTATTAGCACCATATCTGTATCATAGAAGGAATTTGGTAGTACACCTTCTTTCCCTATTTTTTCAAATAGTTTATATAGTATTGGAATTAATTGTTCTTTGAATGTTTGGATTTATACCAGGGATGTAGGGCTGGTTCAATATTAGGAAAACTATCAGCATAATTCATTATATTAGTAACCAAACTAACAAAAAGCATATGATTATCTCAATAGATGCAGAAAAGCATTTGATAAAATCCAACACCCTTTCCTATCAAAAACACTAGAGAGTATAGGAATAAATGGGCTTTTCCTTAAAATGATCAGTAGCATCTATTTAAAACCATCAGCAAGTTATAGATCATGACTGGTGGGATTCATGTCTCAAGGCACGCAGTCCAAGCCAGAGACTTTAGGACCGACAGCAATGTCAGCCGACTGAATGCAAAGTATTCAGCGACCCCATCAAGGGACTTCAAACATTATATAGGGTTCCATAGCTCAGGGAGACAAAGAAATCATGGAAACAGATGAGCACATCTGTTGTCCAAGGAAACCATAAATTCAGTTTTGCAAGGTAAGGAGTAGGATGCCAGAACTGGGAGAAGACAGAAAGTCTGGGTCACACAGATAAGGGGAAGTCAAGGCTGGGCACCTGGAGGTTTCCTAACTTCTTTGGAATGTGAGTCTATTTTTTTTGTTTGTCTCTGTTTCTCTCTGTCTGTCTGTCTCTGTTTTTCTTTCTCTCTTTTCTCTGTCTCTGTCATTTCTCTGTGTTTGTCTCTTTCTGTGTCAATGTCTTTCTCTTAGTCCCTGTCTCTCTTTCTCTGTGTTTCTTCTCTATTGGCTTCTCTTTCTCTCTCTCTGTATGTTTTTCTCTCTGTGTATCTCTCTATCTTTTGTCTCTTTGTCTATCTGTATGTCTGTCTATCTTCCTTATGTGTGTGTATGTGTCTGTCTCTCTGTGTACTGTCTCTCTATCTGTCTCTTTCTCTCTGTTTTTGTTGGCATCTGTCTCTGTATCTCTCTGCCTCTGTCCCTCTGTGTCTCCTGTTTCAGTCTCTTTGTCTGTATGTCTTTGTCTCTGTATGTCTGTCAGTTTCTCTTTCAGGTTCTCTCTGTGTCTCCCTCTATCTCTATGTTTCTTTCTCTCTGTGTGTGACTCTCTCTGTCTCTGAATCTCTCTCTCTCTCTCTGTCTCTCTTTCCTCTCTATTTTTCTCTATCTCTCTCCTCTCTCTGTGAGGCAGCAGGATCTCATGGACACAACCTACCCTTGGACTAAGGAAGACTTGGGTTCCAATTCGTCCTCAGACTTTTCCCAGCTTCATGATCTCAGGCAAATCTCTGCATCTCCCTTGGTCTCTGTCCAAAGAAGGATTTGGGCTCATGGCCTCTAGTGTTTCCTCTAGGGCTAAGTCTGTTGCTAGGAGATCCACTGAGTCACAATGAAGACCCTAAGGGATGACTGGGAGAGAGGGAAATGAGACAAGAAGTGTAGACTGCACATGGGAGCAGTTTGGCCCAGACTGAAAGGGAAGAGGAGCAGCTTTTCTATAGGATGGAGAGCTGGGACAGAGATGGAGAACACGGGCCATTATTCAGAACACTTCCATTGGAGGGAGAGGACCTGGATTCAAATCTCAGTTGGACTAAATACACTGACTCCAGCAGTTGCCTCACTTAATGCAATATGAGCTTATTTATAAAATAATACAACATAATGACTCATTGAGTAAGCCCTGGATACCTAGACAGATCTATTTTTGCAGGATTGTTTTAATAAAGGTCCCCTATAAGTCAAACTTGTGATATTCCACTGATCATTTTCTTTCCAAGGTAAGAACACTTAGCAAAATGATCAGCTGTTTTCCTTGTATTTATTTCTTCTGAGCTTTGCTCTTGTGGATGGGCAACAGGCCCGTCCTGGACTGAAATCCGCTCTGTGCTGTCTCTGCTTCCATGGAAGAAAACCATATGAGGGGTGGAGCCATGGTGGCGGAGATCAGACAGGAGTCTGTGTAACCTCCTCTAACCTTCCCTCAAACCAACAACATATGAAGCCTATACACTTATTTTGAAGCAAAAAAATCCACAATATCTGGAGGACAACACGATCCTAGAAGAAGATATTCTGGAAGAACCTCAAAACATGTCTGTTTTAATTGGCAGGGGGGTGGTCTGCTGAACCCAGACTGCAGCACAGGGAGACCAGGGCAGGGAGCTGGAGCAGGGAGCTGGAACAGGAGTCCTCACAGGAGTCGTCACAGGAGTCGGAACAGGAGTGGGAATGTTGTGTTTTTCACACACCTGGGAGTTTTCTGGGGGCCTCTTGGGCCAATCTGTCCTGATTGTGGGCAGGTGGTTTGGGGGGTCTGCCTTTTGTGGGGGGGTAGATTGTGAACCACTGAACCCCTGATGAGCATGGGACCTAGCTGCCATTACAAAACACCCTAGGGTGATCAATCAATCAGCAGGACTGATCAGCACCAGAAATAATTTAATCAGCAGAACTGCCCATTACCTGAAATAATTCAATCAGCAGAACTGCCCCAGGGTGAACTAAAGCAGAACTGCCCAGCACCTGACATAATTCAATCAGCAGAACTGCCCAGTTCCTGAAATAACTCAATCAGCAGAACTGCCCCAGGGCAAATTAAAGCAGCTGTCCCACTTTTGCCCTAAACAGACCTCACACCTTTAAAAAAAGTGAATAAAAAAACAAAAAGAGCTCTCACCATAGACAACTTTTATGGAGAGAGGGAAGAACAGACCTCAAATCCTGAGGCCCCTAAAGGTAAAGCAACTCCAGAAAAAGCCCCAAAGAGAGACATAAACTGGACTCCATGTCACAAGGCTTTCTTTGAAGATTACATAAAGGAACTTAAAAGACAGTTTGAAGAAACATGGGGAAACAAAATGAGATCACTGCAAAATAAAATAGAAAAAATGGGAAAAGAATGCAATGAACAAAAAAATGTAATTGGTCAATTGCAAAAGGAACTAAAAACAGTAACTGAAGAAAATAAGACATTAAAAATTAGAATCGAACAATTGGAAATAAATGACTCATCAAGACTTCAAGAATCAGTCGAACAAAAACAAAAAAATGAAAAGATAGAGAAAAATATGAAATATCTCCTAGGAAAAACAACTGACCTGGAAAATAGATCTAGGAGAGACAATCTAAGGATTATAGGGCTTCCTGAAAGCCATGATGAAAAAAAGAACCTAGACACTATCTTCCAGGAAATCATAAAAGAAAACTGCCCTGATATTTTAGACCCAGAAGGCAAAATACTCCTTGAAACAATCCACCGATCACCTGCTGAAAGAAACCCAAAAATTAAGTCCCCCAGAAATATCGTGGCTAAATTCCAGAACTATCATACCAAGGAAAAGATATTACAAGAAGCCAGAAAGAAACAATTTAAATATCGGGGAGCTACAATTAGGATCACACAGGACCTAGCAGCTTCTACTTTGAAGGATCGAAGGGCCTGGAATCAGATATTCCGAAGGGCAAAGGAACTTGGATTACAGCCAAGAATAAGTTACCCAGCTAGAATGAGCATTATCTTCCAGGGAAAAAGATGGTCATTCAATGATATAGGAGAATTTCACCTATTTCTACTGAAAAGACCAGAACTGAACAAAATATTTGATCTACAAACACAGAACACAAGAGAAACATAAAAAGGTAACAAGGAAAAAAAAACTCTTGAGAACTATATTTATGTTATAGATACTTATAGAATGAGGGTTGATTTTATGACTCTATTATTACATTAAGATTATGATATGATTACTGTGATTTTATGATTATTATGATATGATTACTGTGATTTTATGATTATTATGATATGATTACTGTGATTTTATGATTATTATGATATGTTTATTGTGATTTTATGATTATTATGATATGATAAACTGAAAAAGAAATTAGAGGTAGAAAAGGGATAACACTGGAAGAAGAGGAAAAGGAGGTAAAATAAGGGAAATTACATCACATGTAGAAGCAAATAAAACCTATAATGATTGAGGGGAGAAAAGGGAGGGGAATGAGAATTGGGTTAATCTCCATCTCATTAGATTTGGCTCAGAGGGAATAATAGACGGACTTATAAGGAAACAGGAGGGAAAGGGGGAAAAAGGGGGTGGGTGGGGCTCTAAAGGGGAAGGATTGTTTGAGGGAAGTGGTTATCAAAAGCAAAATAGTAGGAAGGAGGGAAAGGGGATAAGAAAGAGAAACACATAAGCTAGGGTAAATAAGATGGCAGGAAATACAGAATTACTTATTTTAAATGTGAATGTGAATGGAATGAACTCTCCCTTAAAGCAGAAGCAGATAGCAGACTGGATTAAAAACCAGAATCCAACAATATGTTGTATACAAGAAACACATCTAAAGCCTAGAAATACCTACAGAGTGAAGGTAAAGGGCTGGAGCAGAATCTATTATGCTTCAGGTGAACAAAAAAAGCAGGGGTAGCAATCCTGATCTCAGACCAAGTAAAAGCAAAGATAGACTAATTAAAAGAGACAAAGAAGGAAATTATATCTTCCTAAAAGTTACCATAGATAATAAAGCAATATCAATACTAAACATGTATGCACCAAGTGGTATAGCATGGAAATTCCTAGAGGAAAACGTCAGAGAGATGCAAGAAGAAATAGACAGCAAAACTATAATAGTGGGGGATCTCAACCTCCCTCTCTCAGAACTTGATAAATCAAACCACAAAATAAATAAGAAAGAAGTTAAGGAGGTAAACAAAATGTTAGAAAAGCTAGGTATGATAGATCTTTGGAGGAAATTAAATGGAGACAGAAAGGAGTTTACTTTTTTCTCAGCAGTCCATGAAACTTATACAAAAATTGACCATGTGTTAGGACACAAAAACCTCAAAATCAAATGCAGGAAGGCAGAAATAATAAATGGATTTTTTTTCAGATCATGAAGGAATAAAAATCACATGCAATATAAGGATGGGAGAAAATAGACCAAAAACCAATTGGAAACTAGATGATTTTGTCCTAAAGAATGAGTGGGTGAAACAGCAAATTACAGACACAATTACTAATTTCATCCAAGAGAATGACAATAATGAGACAACATACCAAAATTTGTGGGATACAGCCAAAGCGGTAATAAGGGGAAATTTTATATCTCTAGATGCTCATCTGCATAAAATAGAGAAAGAGAAAATCAATGAATTGGGATTGCAACTAAAAAAGCTAGAGAAAGAACAAATTAAAAACCCCCAATCAAATACCAAACTTGAAATCCTAAAAATAAAAGGAGAGATTAGTAAAATTGAAAGTAAAAAAA
>JAJPUD010031807.1:1707-12301 GCA_023553655.1 Myrmecobius fasciatus | reverse complement strand
CCTTGTTTCACTCCTGATCTTATTGGGAATGGTTTTAGTTTGTCTCCATTACATATGATGCTTGCTGATGGTTTTAAATAGATGCTACTGATCATTTTAAGGAAAAGCCCATTTATTCCTATACTCTCTAGTGTTTTTAATAGGAAAGGGTGTTGGATTTTGTCAAAGGCTTTTTCTGCATCTATTGAGATGATCATATGGTTTTTGTTGATTTGGTTATTAATATAATTAATTATGCTGATAGTTTTCCTAATATTGAACCAGCCCTGCATCCCTGGTATAAATCCTACTTGGTCATAGTGTACTATCCTGGGGATGACTTTCTGTAATCTCATTGCTAATATCTTATTTAAAATTTTTGCATCAATATTCATTAGGGAAATTGGTCTATAGTTTTCTTTCTCTCTTTTTACCCTACCTGGTTTAGCTATCAGCACCATATTGGTCTCATAGAAGGATTCTGGCAGTATACTTTCTGTCCCTAATTTCTCAAATAGTTTGTGTAGTATTGGAATCAATTGTTCTTTGAATGTTTGGTAGAATTCACATGTAAATCCATCTGGCCCTGGAGATTTTTTCTTAGGGAGTTGGTTAATGGCTTGTTCTATTTCTTTTTCTAATATGGGACTATTTAAATAATTTATATCTTCTTCTGTTAACCTTGGCAATCTATATTTTTGTAGATATTCCTCCATTTCATTTAGATTATCAAACTTACTGGCATAAAGTTGGGCAAAGTAACTCCTAATTATTACTTTAATTTCCTCTTCGTTGGAGGAAAGTTCTCCCTTATCATTCTTGAGACTAACAATTTGATTTTCCTCTTTCCTTTTTCTTATCAAATTAACTAAAGGCTTATCTATTTTGTTAGTTTTTTCATAGAACCAACTCTTAGTTTTATTTATTAACTCAATAGTTTTCTTATTTTCGATTTTATTAATTTTTCCTTTTACTTTTAGAATTTCCAATTTGGTATTTAATTGAGGGTTTTTAATTTGTTCTTTTTCTAGTTTTTTTAATAATAAGCCCAATTCATTGATCTTTTCTTTCTCTATTTTATGCAAGTAAGCATCTAGAGATATAAAATTGCCCCTATAACCGCTTTGGCTGTATCCCACAAATTTTGGAATGTTGTCTCCTTATTGTCATTCTCCTGGATGAAATTATTGATTGTGTCTATGATTTGCTCTTTCACCCATTCATTCTTCAGGATTAGATTATTTAATTTCCTATTACCTGTTGGTTTATTTTCTCCTGGCCTTATATTGCATGTGATTTTTATTGCATCATGATCTGAAAAGGATGCATTTACTATTTCTGCCTTTCTGAATTTGATTTTAAGGTTTTTATGCCCTAATACATGGTCAATTTTTGTATAGGTTCCATGGACTGCTGAGAAAAAAGTAAACTCTCTACTGTCTCCATTCAACTTTCGGCTTATCCATTCTAAATGCTTTACTATTCTAACCAGGATATAGAGAGCAAAATTCATCATTAATTTTCTAGAATTATGGCCAGTTATTAGAAATGTAAGAATTCCTAGTTCTTTCTAAGTGCTTTGCATTTGCTATATTGTTTTCATTGAATAAATTGTTCTCTTAGTTAAATATTTTAAATCTGATCTTACAAGTTTTCCCAGATTTCATGGAAACTCTTATTTTCACCATTTTTCCATTCAATATTATGAGTAATTTTGTTGGATATGATATTTTTGGCAGCAGACTTAGTTCATTTGATTGTTATATATGTTATGCTAAGAACTGCAGTCATTTATTATAGCTGCTGATAAATTCTGGACAATTATGTAGCTCCAGCATATTTGAATTGTTTTTATTTTGTTTTGTTTCTTGTAGAATTTTCTCTTTGTTCTAGGGGTTTTGAAATTTGACAGTAATATCCCTATGCATTTTCAAAAAGATCTCTTTAAGGTGGTAATTGGTGAATTTTTTTCATATTTCTACTTTCCCCTTGTGTTCCTTTACTTCAGGAAAATTGTTTTGAATTATTTCTTATTGTGTCAAAGTTCTTTCTTTTAAATTATACATAGCTTTCAGATAGTCCAATTATTCTTATATTTTCACTTCTTTATCTATTGTCCAGATCTGTTGTTTTTCTTAACAGGTATTTCACAGTCTGTTTTATTTCCTCATTTGTTTTTACTATTTCTTAGTCTTTTATAGCTTCATTGGCTTCCCCTTATACAATTCTCATTTTTAAATTATTATTTTCTTCTTTAAAATTTCTTTAAAAATCTTTTCTAGTTATTTAACATTTTTTCATAATCTTGTTTTTCTTGAATGATTTTCTCTTTTTTTCTCTCTCTCCTTTTTCAATTTGTTTTGAGTTATTCTGTAAGTTCTTACTGGGTAGGTAACAATTTAACATTATGGGTAGAAGAGGCTTTTTTTTATTCACTATCCTTTTCTGAAGATAAACCTTGGTCTTTACTATTCCCATAATAAGTTTCTATGGTTGGGTTCTTTATGAGAACTATTAGCGTAAACATTTTTAATCCTTGGCTGGAGGGACGGTGCCTCTAGCTTCAGGTCAAATCTCCCCTCTGACCAGGAACCCTAAATCAAAACTTCCACCCTCCTGCAAGAGCTTGCAACCAGCAACTTCCCTGTCCCATTTCTTCTGCATGCACCAGGTATGCTGGTTCCTTCTAGTCTAGGGCCATTTCTCAGCAAGTACATCTGAGCCTATTATTCCTAATCAGCAGAAGTTCCTCAGCCTTGGAAGGCATGGAAGGATTCAGCCACCCCTCCCCTATTCATGGCTATATAGGAACTTTCCCCTGGTTTAGGCTGAGGCACTCTCCAAATCCAGTTATCCCTGTTGTTTCCACAGGAGATAGCTTGGAGTTATTTACACTTCACAGAAGTTAAACTCTGTCCTGAGGCCTTTCTTCTGTTCTTCTCAGGTTATCACAAGAAGACCCTTGTCTGCCCCAAGTTGTATTCAGTGTTTCCCAGTCTGTGTTCATGCTGAGGAGAAATTTTGTTTTATTTGTGGGGGGAAGTCAGGAATTTCCTGACATATTCTTCTCAGAATCCTTCCAAGATTTCTTGAGATATGATAAATAAGTTTAACTTTTTTGTATTATTTTTCATATAGGCCAACGATTCTTTTTAATTTTTTCCTTTCAACAATTCTTTTTTTAATTTTTTTCCTTATTTTTTTTAAAATAGATTTTTTATTTGTAAAATATATACAAAGATAATTTTCAAAAGTTTCTCTTGGAAAACATTTTCTTCAGAATTTCTCTCTCCTTTCTCCTCACCCCCATCCCTAGTCAGCAAGTAATCCAATATATGGTAAACGTGTATAATTCTTCTATACATATTTCCACAATTATCATGCTGTACAAGAAACATCAGATCAAAAAGAAAAAAATGAAAGAAAACAAAAACAAGCAAACAACAAGAAGTGAAAATATTATGTTGTGATCAACGTTCTGTCCCCACAGTCTTCTTTCTGAATGGAGATGGCTTTTTTTCATCACAAGTCCACTGGAATTGGCGTGAAACACCTCATTGTTGAAAAGAGCCACATCCATTACAGTTGATCATTACATAATTTTGTTGCTGTTATGTACATTTTCTCTTGGTTCTACTCACTTCACTTAGCATCAGTTCATATAAGTCTCTCCAGGTCTTTCTGAAGTCATCTTGCTGATTGTTTTTCATACTAAAATAATATTCCATGACATTCATATACCGTAACTTATTCAGCCATTCTCCAACTGATGGGCTTCCACTCAGTTTCCAGTTTCTTGCCATTATAAAAAGGGCTATCACAAATATTTTTTGCACATGTAGGTCCTTTTTCCCTTTTTATGATGTCTTTGGGATACAGATCCAGTAGAGACACTACTGGATCTGTTGATAGCCCTTAGAGAATAGTTCCAATTTCTCTCTATATTAATTGGATCAGTTCACAAATCCACCAACAATGTACTAGTGTCCTAATTTTCCCACATCCCTTACAACATTTATTTTCCCTCCAACATTATCTTTTCCTGTCATCTTAGACAATCTGAGAGGTATGTAGTGGTACCTTAGAGTTGTCTTAATTCGCATTTCTTTGATCAATAATGATTAAGGCATTTTTTCATATGATTAGAAATTATTTTAATTTCTTCATGAACAAATTGTCTTTTCATGTCCTTTGTCCATTTATCAATTGGAGAATTAGCCTAATGATATTTTTGCTTCTTCTTTTCTTGGTCAGTTGTTTTGCCTATGAGAGATATCTAACATTTTCTTTTTCTTTTTAAAAGATTTTTGACTTTGTTTCAATATTCCTATAAGAAGTATCCATATTCTATTGGCTCCATTTGAATATTTATGGAGGATTTTTTATTTGTTTTGGATTTTTATTATTCTTCTTTGGTTTTATGGTTTTTTTTGTTTGTTTGTTTATGCTTAAGTAAATTTTTGTATCTCTTTTGGCAAACTGGCAATTCCCTTTTTAGCTCTTTTTCTATAATTTGCATTTATTTTCAAGTGCTATCAATTTATTTTTAAAACTATTTGTAGCGTGCCTTTCGAGTGGAGTATCTGCCCTCTACTTACCCATCTACTGGGTCTTCGGTCATCACCGGCTTCCGAGGAAGAACTGACCACTGAGCCGAGTTGCCAGGTAAGTCAAGCAGCGTTTATTCAAGCAAGCTACATCGCACCCACCGCCCCAGGAAGTACATGAGATTATATATCCTTGAGATACAGCATGATCCAATCAGAGAGCCGAACTTAAAGTTTTTCCTTTTAAGGTAAATACACACAAGATCCCTCTACGCGGTGTTTAGCTAATGCGCGTGCCTGGCGTATAAGCCCTGCAGGTAAGCTAGTATATTAAGTATCTTTATATCCTAGACCCCCAACAACTATTTAAACTTAAAACTTTTGCTTTATCTCTTACAGATATTTCAGCTGCTTTTTCTCAGCCTATTTTTCTCTGAAGCATTGCCTGTAAAAATTTTGGAGTCATTCTTTTCTGCATTTGAATTTTAAGTTATTTTTTCAACTAATAGTTTTTTATGCTGTTATTCTTTCTCCCTCCTCCACCTTGCCAATTGTTCCAGTTTATTCCCTGATTTTGCACTTGATGTTAGAATTTAGCACTATCAAATCTCTGAAGAGATAGACTGGGCTGGTCCTATTGCTTTTTATGGTATGGAAAGTTGTATTTTTTTTTTCCAGAATATGAAGGACAAGCTTAGGATATGCAAATTTTCAATGTTCACAGTGTGATCTGATCTAGTTCAAACATTTTTGACTTCCACAAACCCCCAACTCTGGTTTGATCTCTGTGTGAAAGAATGTTGATTTCAATTTAAAATTTAATAATAACAATAGTGACAATGATTAACTATTTTTGGTCAATATTCAATGCTAAGATTTCTATTGGGCTTATATCCCAAAGAAATCATAAAGGAAGGAAAAGGCCCCACATGTGCAAGAATGTTTGTGGCAGCCCTTTTTGTAGTGGCTAGAAACTGGAAATTGAATAGATGCCCTTCAATTGGAGAATGGCTGAATAAATTATGGTATATGAATATTATGGAATATTATTGTTCTTTAAGAAATGACCAGCAAGATGATTTCAGAGAGGCCTGGAGAGACTTACATGAACTGATGCTGAGTGAAATGAGCAGAACTAGGAGATCATTATACACGGCAACAACAGTACTATATGACGATCAATTCTGATGGACATGGCTCTCTTCAACAATGAAATGCTTCAAACCACCTCCAATTGTTCACTGAAGAAAGCCATATACACCCAGAGAGAGGGATGTGAAATGTGGACCACAACATAACATTCTCATACTCCTTGATTGATGTTTGCTTACATTGTGTTTCCTTTATCTGATATATCGTTTGTGTAGATAAGATTTTTCTTGCACAACAATGATAAGTTTGGAAATATGTATACATATATTCGATTTGCCAATATTTTAACATAATTAACATGTAATGGATATCCTGCCATCTAGGGGAGGGGTGGGGAGTTGGGGGGAAAAATTTGTAACAGAAAGCTTTGTAAGGGTTATTGTTGAAGAATTACCCACACATATGTTATGCAAATAAAAAAAAATATTCAATGCTAAGGAATAAGAAAGGATGAGCAAGAACAAATTACGAGAATGCCAATTAATGTGATATACAGTCTTCCTTCATGCAAAGATTATAATAATATCTGTGATAGACTGGAAAGAACACTAAAATGTGGGTAAATTGAGCTCTGAGTTTACAGATGATAAAATTAGCATCTCCAGCAATGTGAGGAAAATTTCTTAGATATAAATATTGAAGGCAAACGAGGCCTGTATACTGGTCTTAATGCTGAAATACCATATTGCTCAGCTTCAGATGAGAAATGAGATCAGCTTCTTGGTAGTCCAAGAAGGCTATATAAACCAGAACAAATACAAAATTACAATGCCCTCCCTACTGGAAATGCTTTAGTATAGATAATACTGATAATTAAAGTAAACAAATCATAAATGTACACAAAATGGATTGAAGATGCTAATTCTTTCATTAGGCCATATCATAACAATTTTTAAAATGAATAGATTTAACTGTTATTAGTAAGATTGTTTGTTGCTTTATTTTGCTTTGTTTTGTTTATTTGTTTGGTTTTGGTCAATGCTACCTTTGCCCCCAAGTCACATAAAACTTCATTACTAACTGGTGCAGGGCACAGAAAACTTGTGAGTTCAAACTGAGCCATCTTAAAATGTAATTGGAAATGTTTAACAAAAAAAATAAAAATTCATTGCTACATTAATAGTGATTTTAAGTTTTCCTTGTCAATATGTGATCCACAGGGATCCCTTTCTATTTGAGTTTGAAATTATTGTATAAGAAATAATTTTCTCTCTTAGTCTTCATTAGGTGAAATCAAATAATTTCTGAATTCTGGAGGTGAATGTTTAAGAAACTACTACCAATATAATTTTCCATTCCAGAAAAACTTCAAAAATTCTTTCTAAAATTAAATTGCTGACAAAAATAACAATAATGAATCAAATTATTTTGAAAAATAAGTGGACATTAGTTTTATTTGTACGGAAAGTTTTTAACTTAATATAATCAAAATTATCTATCTGGTGTTCAATTAGGAGTTCCAGATCTTCCTTGGACATAAATTTATTTCATCTCCACAGGTCTGAGAGGTAAACTTTATTATGTTCCTCTAATTTGCTTACAATATCAGTCTTTATATAATTTTGGGAAATCATCTTTACATTTAATGGTTCTGATAAAGGCCTCATTTCTAAAATATATAGAGAATTGTCTCATATATATAAGAATTCAAGCCACCCTTCAATAGATAAGTGGTCAAGGGATATGAACAGACAATTTTCAGATGATGAAATTAAAACCATCTCTAGTCATATGAAAAGTTGCTCCAAATCACTATTGATCAGAGAAAATGCAAATTAAGACAACTCTGAGGTACCACTACACACCTGTCAGATTGGCTAAAATGACAGGAAAAGATAACGATGAATGTTGGATGGGATGTGGGAAAACTGGGACACTAATACATTGTTGGTGGAACTGTGAATAGATCCAACCATTCTGGAGAGCAATTTAGAGCTACGCTCAAAAAGTTATCAAACTGTGCATACCCTTTGACCCAGCAGTGTTTCTATTGGGCCTATATCCCAAAGAGATCTTAGAGGAGGGAAAGGGACCCACATGTGCAAGAACGTTTGTGGCAGTCCTTTTTGTCGTGGCTAGAAACTGGAAACTGAATGGATTCCCATCAATTGGAGAGTGGCTGAATAAATTATGGTATATGAATGTTATGGAATATTATTGCTGTGTAAGTAATGACCAGCAGGATGACTTCAGAGAGGCTTGGAGAGACCTACATGAACTGATGCTGAGTGAAACAAGCAGAACCAGGAGATCATCATACACAGCAACAACAGTATTACATGATGATCAATTCTGATGGACATGGCTCTCTGCAACAAAGAATTGTCTCAAACCAGTTCCAATTGTTCACTGAAGAAAACCATATACACCCACAGAGAGGGATATGAAATATGGACCACAACGTAACATTTTCATGATCTCTATTGGTGTTTGCTTGCATTGTGTTGCCTTTCTCTGGTTTTCTTTTTTTCTTGTAGATAAGATTTTTCTTGCCCAACTTGTCAACTAGTATTACATTATTAACATGTAGTGGACTTCCTGCCATCTAGGGGAGGGGAGTGGACTGGGGATAAAAGTTGTAATGGAGAGCTTTGTAAAGATCAATGCTGGGGAACTACCCATACATATGTTATACACATAAAAAGCTTTAATAAAAAAAGAAAAATAAATGGACATATTTAGAATGAAAGTTTAAAATATTTTTTTCTGATAAAAAGCCGGAAACCTATTGAGTAGACCAAAAATGCCAAAAAGGTATTTTAAATGAGTCCATCCTGTGAACATCATGAATAGATGTATTATTCCACACAATTTTACAAAAAACATAAAATGGCAAGAACACTAAAATGTCGTCAAATTGTCTCTGAGTATATAATTGATTAAATTAACACCTCCACAGTGTGAAAAAAGCTGGTCCCTAAAGTTAAAAAGAAAATACACATAATAATCAATGTTCAGATAAGATCTATAAGTGCAAAGCTCAAGCTTTCAGAGACTAATACTCAAGATAAACATTAAACCACACCATGTCAGAAGTAATATGAGAAAGCTACTGTATAAATAATGATACCAAAAGATCAAACAAATATTTGGTTGATATATGCAATAGAAATCATGATTACTAAAATTAAATGCAGAAAACAAAAGTATATAAAATTTAGAATCAATAATTTTAAATTGAAATAAAAATGGTTAAGGAAAACACAACTAACAGTAGCAGAACAATAACAAAATAAACAATTTGAGATCAATAAAACCTTTACCTCAGAGGTATAAGAAATTAAAAAAATAAAGGAAGAGAGATAGAATCACTAAAAGGAGAATGAGAAAAATGTCTGGTCATCGACATAGGCTATACAATTATGGTTTGAATCATTAAAATTATATATCAATGACTGAACAAATAAATTAAAGGCTATTACTAAAAATAGTTAAAAAACAACAACTAGAATACTTCAGGATCAAATGAAAACCATGAGCATTATCTTAAATGCTTCACACAGCAGCACATGAATTTTAAGGAAAGCATTTACCAGCCTCCTCAAACACACAACTTTTCTTGAAAATGGCATCACATATTTACTAACAAAGCTAATGTCACTGACTTCTTTGAACAAACCATATTTACACCATTAAGTACTTGTATACATTATCATTTATTACTTATTATTAAATGTATAAATTATATAATAGTTTCATCCCACAAATTATTTTAAGACATGTATATAAGCTTACAAGAAATCACAAGAATAAATATTAATCGAAGAGTAAACAGGATGTAACCTTCTATCCTAGGAAGATGAAGAGTAACTTATCACTGGTTCAGTAATTAATGAACAGGCTACATGAAAACATTTCTGCTTCATTTATTGAATATCATTAAATGTTGATTCAGTTCCATCCGTATGGCTTATTTGTGTGTGTGTGTATTACACACACACACACACACACACAAACACATAAAATAAAACTGTGTTGAGAATGCTAGAGTATTTGATGTCCATATGAAAAACTAGTTCTTTACTTAAAACACATTACCAATATAACAATGCAAATTTAAATGATTTATTTTTCAGTGAGACAGTTAAACTCATTATAGATTTGCCTAGGTATGAATCCATTACCTCTTTTAAATAAAACACAGGATATCTTACAAGTTAAAGAGGGAATCAATCCAAAATATCTTATTAATCACTTGATATGCATGAATAATATCACACTATGTAGTTCTATTGAAAAATGCATTAAGCAACTTTTCATTTCATTGAATCTTTCTCCGATACAATCAAAAATGTCACTTGGTCTCAAATGAAAAATTTTAAATGTGTGCCAATGGAAGAAAAAAGACTAAAAGCTTCTTACTTGAATCTGAAGGCAAAATTGAAACAATGGATTGAATTCAGTATTTAGAAACAACTTGGTGTCTTCTAGACCAGACATATGGAGCATAGAACTGTCAAAAAGAAAGCTGTTCTTAAATACAGTAAGAGATATACTGGTATTCTGAAGTCAAAATGCAGTTAGAGAAAAACATATTTAATGCAAATGACATTTATTCAACTCAAGTCTTCATATAATTTTTTGTACCTGTTAAATGAACTATACTAAACCTAAAAATTCTAAAAAATATATTAAGAAAACATAAAATATATCCTATTATTCTCCCTCTTTAAATTAATATTATTTTTTATAATGTTGTATAATTATCTCCTGGTTCTGCTCATTTCACTCAGATCAGTTTGTGCAAGTCTCTCCAGGAATCCCTGAAATCATCCTGCTGGTTGTTTCTTACAGAGCAATAATATTTCTTTTTTTTTTTTAAAGCTTTTTATTTACAAAACACATGAGTGATTTTTCTACATTGACCTTTGCAAAAACTTTTTTTTTTCAAGCTTT
Organism: Myrmecobius fasciatus; assembly: GCA_023553655.1. Lineage (NCBI taxonomy): Eukaryota > Metazoa > Chordata > Mammalia > Dasyuromorphia > Myrmecobiidae > Myrmecobius > Myrmecobius fasciatus. The sequence continues at coordinate 1,727 of JAJPUD010031807.1, read as the reverse complement.
TCCCCTCCTTCCCCCCACCC
>JAJPUD010031806.1:0-12302 GCA_023553655.1 Myrmecobius fasciatus | reverse complement strand
TTTGTCAAAATATACCAATATTTGTTTCTGATATTTTATTAGTCCTTTATACAATTGTAAATCTAATCTCAAACACAGCTGACAACTCAGAAGTAAGTTTAAAAAGTAATAATAAAATAGACCCCTGAACTAACAAAAATAGATTTCACCAAGTCCACAAAGCAAAAGGCGTTGACAATATCAAGAAGTGAAATGTGACAGCCTGATGGCAGAAGAGAAAATCTTAAGCAGTGACTCTTCTATAATAATTTCCATTCAAATAATCCCACCTCTAGTCAAACTGAATAAGGTTTTATCATTCAGAACACTTTAAAATAAAAGAAAAAAATAAATCTCCAGCCTTCCTTCACTTTGATTAATTGCATTCTTTAATTGTTGGAAGATTTTTCTTCTTAATTTTACTAGTGTTCTTTAAATTCAGTGTTTTCAAACTCACCTCAAAGCAAATAAATCATCTAGTCATAAGTCTTAAAAAGCTATCTTCCTGTATTTTCTCTCTGATACAATTCTTTCCTCCCCCTCCATTTGCAATATATTAGTCTTTTGGCACCAAAAAAATTACATTTGTGTACAGATTTCAAATTTCATCATTTTTCCCTTATTTATGAATAATGAGGTCAAAAAAAAGGATGAGGTTATAACAAAATGAAAAAAAAGTTTATTTTGGATCCATATTTTTGTCCTAGCAAACACTCCCACCCACATTTCTAAATTCAATAAGTCTATATTGTAACTCCTGCACAGACTTCTCTACTAAGTGGTGGGAAGGATATAAACATCAGTCACAGAAGAGTTTCTGACCTCATAGTATAACGGGGAGATAGAACTACCGTACAAATAAGTGTAACATAAATTTCTTATAAACGTATGGTATATGTATACAAGAGGTATGAATAAATTAAGTAGGAAGAATGATATCACACCAAGAAGAGAAAGCAACATGGACAAAAGCACTGAGGTGAAAAGTTTGGATGCCTATAGAATATAGCAAGGAGGAGTAATAAGCTCCATTCATTTATTAATAGCTACCAGACACTGTCTGAGGCACTGGGGAATATAAGGAGAGACTAAAAAATTCTTGTCCTTAAGAAGCTTCTATTCTATCAAAGAAGGCAACATGTACATATAGAAGCACATAAAACACCAAATATGAGGTAGTTTGGAAGTATTGTTTTTGGTTTCTTTTTGTCAAGCAGGAACCTAGAAAATCGAGTAACCAAGGTTGTCCTCTGGACTTTTTGAACTATGAAGTCTAGAAGCTACTCTTCCTAGAACTAAAATAGAGAAAACCAAATGCAAAGGCTGAGGGCCAAGGCCCATTTCTAAGAGTCACATGTCCTCAGAGAGAAGAGGCCCCAAGGCCTGGACTATGCTCTTTTATGGATATCATGACCAAAGGAGTCATCAAATGAATGGCATAAAGCTTAAGCTAAACATTGAGGTAAACTAAGGATTTTAAGAGACAACATATAAAGCAAAGTCTTTCCCTGGGCCTTTCCAGTTTCAGAGCTAGCCTTCTAGAATCCACTTCTATAATTATCAGTAATCAATGTAGGACTTTAATAAAGATAGGATAACAATGAAATAAAAAAATGCCTATTTTCTGCTTCTCATCAGCCACTATAAAATGTGACTCTCCACTGGGAAATGAGCTCAGAGAAGAGGCATTAGGTGTCCCTTCCTTACACTGTCCTATGGAGTTTCTATAAGAGTGATAGTATCATTGTGAGGTTTAAATTTCTAGATAAGTTAAAAACCATTTTATTTTTATTGAACAAGTAAAACTTCAACCTCAGCTCTACACTGTATGAATAATTCACTGATTTTTCAAGTAAGATGTTGCCTAAGAGATCTTTTCCTTACAGGAGATAATATTGTCTAAATATTCAAATTCAGAAACACAAATTTAGAACTCTCAAACTCCAAATTATTTACCAAGAAACCACCAAGATTGGGAAAGGTCATCAGCAGAATTTCTTTTTCTTATGAAATACATAATAGTCATCTACATTTCCTATAAATCCTTACTGAGGGGCAGTCAGAATGTCAGAATGACCTCAGTTCAAATCTAGACTCAGACACTTAGTATCATGTGGAATTCACTTATCCCAAACTGCCTCAAAAAATCACTATTGAGGGTTCTGGGAATAGACGTAGGGTAGAAGTCCAAAAACAATATTTTCCTTATTCCAGCTCCAACTCTTACTTGTCAATCATTTGGGGATCATTCCCAATCACTAGGAATTAATCAGAAAAGTTCCTTGTGCCTACCCAAGAAGATGTCATTTGTGTGTGACCACTTTCATGTGAAGTGGACCCTTTCTCTAAAATTTCATCAAGATGATTAATGACAATAATCCCTTTTTACTTAAATACTGTAATAAACATTTTCCTGAGAAAAACTTACTCTGGTGAATTACTTATTAGACAGTTACTTGTACTGATTATAGTGGAAATGGCATCAACCTAATGTTAAAAAAAGTATCCATGAGAATCAGTGTCAGATAACACTTAGAATAAAAAGTTATGTAGCTAATCAGCATTGGCAGGAACTTCCCTCCAACTCCAGCCCCAGAAGATTTTTCCCAAAGGAACTTGTTTGGGAGGGAGGAGAAGAGAATCTATATATAGATATAGATATAGATGCACACATACAATATACACATATACATATATGTATAAAAATACATATGTATTCATTTAAAATGTGTTAATAAGTAATTTAAATAAGGCTTAGATTAAAAAATTACATATGATTTCAATTATTTTTATAACATAAAAATAAAGCAAAAAAGAGAAAGCAATAATTCTAGACTTCATCTTAATTTCCAAGATGTCTTTTCTAAGTAAAAAAATATCATTTCATGGTTAAATAAGTTACTTTTAGAAGAAATAATAAAATTAGATAAAAGAAGAGAAAAAATACTTTATGACTACCTTGTTCCATTATATCATAGCAAAAATTGTTTCTTTCAAAAGACCCTTAAATATTTTGTCTGGCTATAAGTGATGTAAGCAATTGGGTTTACAATTCTTTACATATAATCACGATTGCCCATCTCTTTCTTTAATTACCCCATTAATTCTAGCTGACCCACTCTGAAATAGCGCTTATATGTCATTTTTCTTTTAATTAATGTATGATGTATAAAGTATGCTGTATTCATATTCACTTTCAGTTGGAGATATCAACTGCTTTCTTAAAGATTTTTTTTTTCTTTAAGAAGTTGGATGAATATATGTGTATTACAACATGGGTTATACAAGATGGACTCCAAGGCCTCTTTCATACTCAAATTCTATTGGTAATTTTGTGCAATAACCACCCAAACATTCCTTGACCTTTGCATTTTGACTCCCAACTCTTCTTCCCTGACTAGTCCTCAATCCTATATAATCCCCTCCATCCAAACTCCCTAGTCCTGAACTGGGTTCTTTAGAACTTGCTGGCAAACCCCCTTACAAAAAAGAAAACACAAAAAAACCAAGCTGATTTCACTTACTACAAATTTACAATGCATAATATCATTTGAGCCCACACTATGTCTAACTAACATTTTTTACTCATCAATTATCTCCCTATCTCATTTCCACACTGACTATTCCACTGTGCAGTTCCAAAAGAATGTCAAAGGACCCCTCAGGAACATGCTTCTAGGAGCTCTTCCTTGTCCTTTTTCCAGCCTTTAATGCCCAGGTCCAACCAGATGCTGGATGTTGACATCACCTCTCCAGCCACACTCATCCCAACCAGAAGGAAATCAGCCCCTTTCCACTCTGGCCTCAGACAACATCATCATCATCATCATCATCATCATCATCATCATCCTCCTCATCCGTATCATCTTCATCTTCATTCTCATTATTATCATCATCATCATCGTCAGCCCCATCATCATTATCCATACCACTGAATGCGCATGGAATAAAGTATAATTTTAGGGGCACAGTTAGCACAGTGGAGAGTGGACAAGTCAAAAAGACGAGTCCAAATCTAGCCTGAGACATTCACTGAACTCTTTGCACCTCAGTTTTCTTTCTGAAAAATTGGGATAATAATAGTATCTGCCTTCCAGGGTTGTAAATAAGAATTTAATGCTTGTAAAGCACTTTGTATATCTTAAAGTATTTAATGCTATTGTTGTTGTTATTATTTTCAAGTACTTTATTTTTTAATTATAGGAATCAAATATAAAATTAATTACATCTTAGACTGGTTTCTTTCAAGTCTTAGTAATTTTAACATAGGGCATTATTGTCTAAATAATTTAAATTATGAAGAATTTGATTTGTTAGGGAAATAAAAGGATACTATTTGAAAGTAATTTTATAATGATATGACCTTGGAACCTATATTTGATATTTGCATTGACAACTCAAATTTTTTAGGATGTAAGTTTGCCAAGAATTTGGATTCAATACCCCTCTTCAATAAATCTTCTGACCAGATGGCTCTACATCCAAAGCTAAATGAGAAACACCTAAGATCAAATTTGCTTTTTATATCTGAAACTGTTACTGTTACAGTTGAGCTATATCCTCATAAAGTATTCCTGAAGAGCAGGAGTTTACCTGAGACATGAATGAACCCAGAGAAGCTGGGAGGTGAACATGAGGAGTAGAATTCCAAGCATGGGGGATAATAGCCCCTGGAAACACTTAGTATTTTCTATTCTAAGAACAAGCAAAGAGCCCAATGTCATTGGATTATAGAGTACATGGAGGGCAGAAAAGATGTAAAACTAGAAAGGAGATTGGGGGCAAAGTGTCAAGGGTTTTAGATGTTTCTAACTATCTTCAAAGGTAACAGAATCACTGGAGTTTGTTGAATTAGGAATCAGAGAGATACGATCAGACCTACGCAGTAGGAAGATCAATTTTATAGCTAAGTGAGTAGAGGATCAATTGGAATAGGCAGAGATATGAGATAAAGCCAAAATCTGAAGCCAGGACCTCTGACTAAAAATCCAGTGCCCTTTCCACCATACATATATCATGATTCATCTCAGGAAGCAATATGCCCTATTCATGCAGAAAATTATGCAGATAATTTTGATAATCAATAAAGTCAGAATTTTAACTCAAATTCTGTGATTTTAAAAACAGTTTTCTTTCTAACATAGTATACTTCCTTATGAAGTTTAACAAATAGTGGTTGAAAAAAAAAGACCAAAAAAAAAAAAAAAAAAAGAAAAGAAAAGAAAAGAAAAAGTAGGGAGGCAACTGGATGGTGCAGTGAATAGAGAGCACTGGCCCTGGAATTAGGAATGCCTGAATCCAAATCCAACCTCACACATTTAACCTTTACTAGTGGTATGACTATAGGCAGTCACAACCCCAAATGCCTCACCACAAAAAAGCAATACCAATATTAATATTGTTAGATGAAAATAAATACATGCAATATTAATAAAATAATAAAAATAAATGATATTATACATAATAGTTTTAGAGAAAAATAAATTATGTCTGTCTTCTAGATGCTATTTAATAATCCATTTGGAAAGATAGACTTTACACACTTGTAAAATCCAATTACAACCAAATATGTTAAGGTTCTTTTTTGTTTCATGTTTTTTTCTGTTAAACCAAACTCATAGAATCATTGATCTGGAGCTAAAACTAATCTCAAAGCTCACATAATCCATTTTCCTCTTTTTTCCAGGATGAAAATGTAAATAGAAAGCTGAAATTAAGAATCAAGAAAACCCAGAGAGGTCTGGAGAGACTTGCATGAACTGATGCTGAGTGAAATGAGCAGAACCAGGAGATCATTATTCATGGCAACAACAATACTATATGAGGATCAGTTCTAAGGGACATGATTCTCTTCAACAATGAAATGCTTCAAACCAGTTCCAACTGTTCTGTGAAGAAAGCCATATACTCCCAGAGAGAGGGATGTGAAATGTGGACCACAACATAACATTTTTATATTCTCTATTGAGGTTTGCTTGCATTGTATTTCCTTTATCGGATTATTCTTTCTTGTAGATACGATTTCTCCTGCACAAAAAATGATGCAATAACTATACATATATTCGATTTCTTAAGTATTCTAACATAATTATCATGTAGTGGATATCCTGCCATCTAAGGGAGGGGTGGGGAGTAGGGGGGAAAAATTTGTAACAGAAAGCTTTGTAAGGGTTAATGTTTAGGAATTACCCATACATATGTTTTGCAAATAAAAAGTATTAATAAATAAATAAATTAAAAAAAAATCAAGAAAACCTGGGTTGGAATCCATAGTCATACACTTACTAGCTGTGTGACCCAATATACTAAGCCAGCTAACTTCTCTTAGGTGCAATCTAATCATTTATTCTGATAGCATCTACCTTACAGGGTGGGCATGTGAATCAGACAAAATTATATGTTTGATGCTTTGAAAAACCTCAAAGTGTTACATAAAAACTAATTATTATAGATGAACAAACTAAGTGACTTGACTAAAGCCAGGTACTGTGCTAAGCACTTTACACTTATTATTTAATCCTTACAACTCTGGGAAGTAGTTCAATTAGTATCCCTGTTTTACAGATGAGGAAACTGAGACAACAAGATTAAGTAACATACTCAAGGTCTCTCAGCTACTAAATGCCTAAGGTCAAATATTAACTCAAGTTACACTGATTTCTGTGCCACCTAATAGGCATCAAAGGCAACATTTGAACATAAGTCTTGATTCCAGGAAAAAAAAATACTCTTTCCCAGTGTTGTGGTCACTTGTATAACCTCAGGAGTTAAATTAGAATAACACAGTTCCAAAGACATGTAAGTAAATCAAAGCAAAGTAAATTAAGCAATTTCTCAGAACTAGAAATCTTAGAGTTGGAAGAAAATTCAAAAATAATCTAGTTTAAGACACATCTTGATCAAAAACCATTTCTAAAACTTCATTCATAAAAATAAAAAAACAAAAACAAAAACAATCTGCTAACATTTTCCAAAGATGAAAAATATCAGTCTTCCTCCCTATACCCTTACTTTTTCTGATCTGAAATACTAACCCGAAGGTAGAATCAAGGGAAAAGACAACAAAGGCAGAGTAAATCTAAGGACCATTAGGCAATGTTTGTGCTCACTGCAGGTCAGTAAATACACCCAAGGAACCCCAGTCTACCAGAAATCTTCTGAATAAAATCAGAGGGGATCAGAAGAAACTGGGACTGCCAGATATCATCAGCAAAATGATGGGGTTGGACCAATGGGCATGTGACCTGCAAAAATCCCCAGTACTTCAGAAACCAGATTAAAATGTGACTGGGAAATGTTTAACAAAATAAGTAAAAATAGATAATGTTAAATTGTGATTTTTAAAGTCAATATCCAGCCCTTAGGAATCCAATTCCATTTGAATTTGAAAACACTGAATTATATGATCTCTACTGATCCCTCTTCATCACTAAATCCTACAAATACAACTAGTTCTAAGATATGATTTCTTGGGTGTTTCACCTTCTATATTGACACAGAAAGACAGGAAGGAGGAGAAAGGGATTTAGAGAGAGAGAGAGAGAGAGAGAGAGAGAGAGAAAGAGAGAAAGAGAGAGAGAGACAGAAAGAGAGAGAGAAGTAGATAGATTTCTATACAAAAAGGCATATATAGGTGTTCATACAGACATTATACATACAAATTTATATGTACTTCTGTGTATATAAATGTTCACTGATAGCCAATAAGTATACCTATGTGGTCCACTGCCTCCGTGCCAGAATATAGTACAGAAAATTTGGACTGCTTTATCTACTCTTTTAGTCTTCCTTGTGACCAATAGCAAGCATTGGACTGGCAGCTAATTGAAATTAGGTTCTCACTTTATAGCCCATAGATCTATACTTAGTCTCTTTAACTATAATGTAAGGATAACAATATTTCTTGACATACCTCAGGGGGATGTTATATAGAAATATCTTGCATATCTTAAAGTACTCTATTAGATGAGAATCAAGAGAGGCAGCATCCCATACTAGATGGAGTGTTAACATAGAGTCAGGAGAATTTGGTTTCAAATCTAGTACAATGGAGGAAAGTATATTTGGAATTAGATGACTTGGTTCAAATCCTATCTATGACCCTTTCTATCTTGAGGCATTGGGTAAATCACTTAGCCTCCTAAATCCTCAATTTTATCTTTTATAAAATGAGAAAGTTGGATTTAGATGAGCCTATAAGGACTAATCTTCCTCTAAATCTATGGTGAACTCATATAAAATACCTATTAGCTCCATAACCTTAGGAAAATCATTTAACCTCTTGGGGCCTAAATTTCTCCCCAAAATAAAGGAGTTAAACTCAATAACATATAATACTCTACTAGCTATTAATCTATGATAATGTATGGGGTTAATGATGATAATAGTGTAATTGGGTTATATCAGATTTTCCAAATGTTCCATATGCCTATATTGGTTAAATATCATAAAGGTACTTAAAGAAATAAATAATGCTGTCTGAAGGATTTTCTTTTGGGCCTCTCATCTTTTTCATCCCTTCTTCTAAGGGGGAAAATGCATACTAAAAGCAATTACCTTCATGTCACTGCATCATATAACTTAAATCTTACCTATTATCCTCAACTCACTGCCTCAGTGGCACAGATAAATGGAAACATAAGAATAAAATCCATGAACTTTCATGACCTTGGTTTTTAGCTTACCTCCTTCACAGGTCTTTGTATGTGAAGTGCAATGTAAACAACAAAATGCCATATAAATGTGACTAGTCATTATTTTCATTATCAGCACCTTGTTCTAACCAACTGAGCTTATCAGTCTTTTTCATTTAACAAATATTCCTATATCATCTTCTATGTGAAAAGAACTCTATTAAATTCCTATTCATTAATCTAAGGGATAATATATTCTTTGTTCCTCTACTTTGTTTATGATGAAATTAATAATTCTGTATAACTGTGATCCACAAATGATCAGTCATGATTCCAGAAGACAGATAAAAAAAAACAGTTCCTACCTCATGATATGCAGACTAAGACATGCCTTTTTGAATATGGCTGCATTATAATTTGTTCTGATTGACCTAGCTTATATGAGTTTTTTTCTTCTTTCCTTCTTTCTCCCTTCCTTATGCCCCTTCCTCCTTTCTTTCTTCTTTCCTTCCTTCTTTCCCCCTTTCTTATGTCTCTTCTTTCATTCTTTATTTCCTCCATCATTCTTTTCTTCTCTCATTTGTACCTTCTCTCCCTCCCTTTTTTTTAAATCCCCATTTTATAAGTTCAGTTTTGAGAAGGAACAGAAATTCACAACAACTAAGGTCTGCCTTTGCATCCAGAACCATCTCCAGTCGTCCTGATCTATGTCTGGCCCCTGGACCCAGGTGTCTCTGAAAGGGAAAGTGAGGCAGGTGACCTTGTCCAGCTTCCCTCTCTTAGATCCAGTTCACTTGCATGTCATGGAATGTCAGGGTCCTCTTCAAGAAGGAAGAACAAACAACAACAATAACAATATATCCATGATCACACAGCAAGTTCGTTTTGAGGCAGATGTTTGAGGCAGATGTCTTCTGGACAAGTCTAGCATCCTATGCACTATACGACACTGTTTCACTAGAATATGAAACAAAGCAATTGTACCTAATGACCAATAGTATCTCGTCCAGCTAAGATATGTTTTAACTCATTTGATCCTCACAAAAAACACTGATGTAAGCATTGTTACCATTCCTACTTTATAAATATGACAAGTGAACCTGAGAAATGGTTGGGTGACTTGCTTAGCTTTGTACAATGAAATAAATGTCTAAGGAAGGATATAAACTGTGGTCTTCCTATACCATGGATAGCACTCAATCTACTTCACTATCCACCTGCCAGTTCGTTTAAGACTCATTCTGAAAATTTTGGGCACTTCCCAATATTGTCAGTAATGGAAGCTTTGTGAAGTAAAATTGTGAACATGTTGAAGAGAACAACGAGTGTTCAATAAGAGCTATATAAATGATATAGATGTATATGAGTAATTTGCTAATAATAATAATAATATAAAATATAGAGGCATATGTGTAGAATGTGGGAAAGAATTAGGCTTAACCATACAATTGGGATAGGATCATACTACCTACACAGAAATATTTGTGAATCTTAAAGTGAAATATAAATGTCACTTATTATATTATTTTAGTTGTCATCTTTTGTTTGATGAATTCCAATATAAATATCACTTGGGAAAGTAGTCAATCCTCCTCTACATTTTTATGTTTACTGACCGGTTAACTATGGTTCATGTGGATAAAATTATTTATTTTTATGATTCAATAAAAGTGATTGGACACAGATGCATTAAACACATCTCTGATACCATTCTCGTAGCTGACAGATGGTAGGGATACTATACATTTTTTTCTGGGCTCATATGCTTTGATTTCTTCAGGAGGTCTCAAAACCTTGAAAGGTTTTCATTCAATATACTTTGGAGATTAACATAATGGTAACTCTTAAAATTAAAAATTAAAAATTACAAAATTGTTAAAAATTAAAAATTAAAAAGAACAGTTCTTAAATGTTTATGGGTCAATATTATAACAAGAAATTTGTGAAAAAAAGTTTTACATAATTATATTCTACTTATAGTGCAGTGTATTTGCTGAATCTTCAATGACTTGAGAGTGAGGGTGTTATATATGTTATTTGTGAGCTTACAAAAGATAGCAGACTTTTGATCTATAATTTTGAGAATTTGGTTGTATAGGTTTCATAACTATTGCTATCTCCCTAAAGCCCAGCTAGAAGTTGCCCCACAATAAGTTGCTATCATGATATTAACTTTTCTATATTTAATATTCTGTGGTTTTTTGTGCAGGTGAATAAGATAATGGTCTATACTCTGAATTGACTAGTGATAAACAAGGAAGAATATTAGATATTTTCTTTAATCCCACAACCTCTCAGACCTCTCCAAAATAAAAATTATTTAACAAAGATAAATCAACTCCAGCTGCCTCCAAATCCAAAAGAAAATTTTAAAAGTCCATGCACATAGTCTAAGCTCAATCAATAGACTTCTCCCCCTTTCCATACTCCTGGCAGCAAGGTTTCACTAGCTAAGCCAAGGACCCCAACACATAGACTCAGTCTTTCTGTCCTTTTCTCTAGCTGTAGTGCTGTGAAGATCCCAACCCCAAGCTGAGGGAGTTGACTAAGGTTGCAAGAAAAAGGTAGCATGGAAGCAGAGCTCATGGCTGCAGAAATTTGTCTGGGCTTCTAAAAGCAGGGAAACACTACAGGTTGCAGAAGATTTCAAGAGCCAAGACAGAAACAGAGTGGGAATAAGAAACAGAGAAAAGGGAACTGAACATGTATGAAATTTAGCTAAACTTCCCCCTCCTTACCATCATCAGCACCATTCCCTCCTCTAAGTCTCAATGAATGGAATGATAGAAATGAAACCCAGAACACCAATTCTACAGCTCTCTAGGTTGCAGATTCTAGGCCAGATAACTGAGAAATAGAAGCAAAAACCAAATTGTATAATTCATTCTAAGTGGATATACAACTAATTCATGGTTTCTAAAATTAGAGGAAAAAGATTATATCCATTTGACAGCAATATGTGGGAGATAGGGTTTTAGCCAAATAAGAGACTAAGGCAATCACAAAAGATAAAATAGAAAACTTTGATTATATGAAACAGAAAATCTTTTACATATGCAAAATTACATATACCTAGGATAAGAAAGTAAGTGATTGAACAGGAAAATATTTTTGTATCAAATTTCTCAGATAAGGATTTAGTTTTATATATATATATAAAGTTATCATATATGTGTGTATACATATATGAATATGGTGACTATACATGAATGGATCTATGTGTGTATATATATATGTATATATATATATATATATATATAATAATCATTCCTCAGTAGAAAATTTATCAAAAGATATAAGAAAAAATAGTACTCAAAAAATATTTCAAAGTTTTAAGTCACATAAAGATTCAAATCACTAAAAATAAGAAAATATACATTAAAACACTTCTTTCAGAACTTTCAAATTGGCAAAGGTGACCAAAAATACCAGTAACCAATGCTGAAGGATTTGTGAACTGATGTGCTTATCAATGAATTGTTGGTAGAGCTGTAAAATGGTATAACAGAGTAAGCAATTTGAACTTTTGCTAATTACAATGACTAAAATATCCATACTTTTTGATCTAAAAACTCATTGGTCTTAAACCGCCCAAATATTATTAATAAATAAGGGAAGAGACAAGATAGTGGAGAGCAGATACGACTCTCTGTGACCTCCTCTGACCTTTCTCTCAAACCAACAGCAGAT
>JAJPUD010031805.1:0-12303 GCA_023553655.1 Myrmecobius fasciatus | reverse complement strand
GTGATGTTATGATTATTATGATATGATTATTGTGATTTTATGATTATTATGATATGATAAACTGAAAAAGAAATTAGAGGTAGAAAAGGGATAACACTGGAAGAAGAGGAAAAGGAGGTAAAATAAGGGAAATTACATCACATGTAGAGGCAAAGAAAACCTATAATGATTGAGGGGAGAAAAGGGAGGGGAATGAAAATTGGGTTAATCTCCATCTCATCAGATTTGGCTCACAGGGAATAATAGACATACTTATAAGGAAACAGGAGGGAAAGGAAGGAAAAAGGGGTGGGTGGGGCTCTAAAGGGGAAGGATTGTTTGAGGGAAGTGGTTATCAAAAGCAAAATAGTAGGAAGGAGGGTAAGGGGATAAGAAAGAGAAAAGCATAAGCTAGGGTAAATAAGATGGCAGGAAATACAGAATTAGTTATTTTAATAGTGAATGTGAATGGAATGAACTCTCCCTTAAAGCAGAAGCAGATAGCAGACTGGATTAAAAACCAGAATCCAACAATATGTTGTATAGAAGAAACACATCTAAAACATAGAGATACATACAGGGTGAAGGTAAAAGGCTGAAGCAGAATCTATTATGCTTCAGGTGAACAAAAAAAAGCAGGGGTAGCAATCCTGATCTCAGACCAAGTAAAACAAAGATAGACTTAATTAAAAGAGACAAAGAAGGAAATTATATCTTCCTAAAGGGTACCATAGATAATGAAGCAATATCAATACTAAACATAGATGCACCAAGTGGTATAGCATGGAAATTCCTAGAGGAAAAGTTCAGAGAGATGCAAGAAGAAATAGACAGCAAAACTATAATAGTGGGGGATCTCAACCTCCCTCTCTCAGAACTTGATAAATCAAACCACAAAATAAGTAAGAAAGAAGTTAATGAGGTAAAAGTTGGTTTTATGAAAAAAAACCAACAAAATAGATAAGCCTCTAGTTAATTTAATTAGAAAAAGGAAAGAGGAAAATCAAATTGTTAGTCTCAAAAATGAAAAGGGAGAACTTTCCACCAATGAAGAGGATATTAGAGCAATAATCAGGAGTTACTTTGCCCAACTGTATGCCAATAAATTTGATAACCTAAGTGAAATGGAGGAATATCTACAAAAATATAGATTGCCCAGATTAGCAGAAGAGGAAATAAATTACTTAAACAGTCCCATTTTAGAAAAAGAAATAGAACAAGTCATTAATCAACTCCCTAAGAAAAAATCCCCAGGACCAGATGGATTTACATGTGAATTCTACCAAACATTTAAATAACAATTAACTCCAATATTATATAAACTATTCAAAAAAATAGGGAATGAAGGACTCCTACCAAACTTTTTTATGATACAGACATGGTACTGATACCTAAACCAGCTAAAACAAAAACAGAGAAAGAAAATTATTGACCAATCTCCCTAATGAATATTGATGCAAAAATCTTAAATAAAATATTAGCAAAAAAGTTACAGAAAATCATTCCCAGAATAATACACCATGACCAAGTAGGATTTATACCAGGAATGCAGGGATGGTTCAATATTAGGAAAATTATTAACATAATTGACTATATTAATAACCAAATTAACAAAAATATGATAACCTCAATAGATGCAGAAAAAGCATTTGATAAAATCCAACATCCATTCCTATTAAAAACATCAGAGAGTATAGGAATTAATGGACTTTTCCTTAAAATAGTCAGTAGCATCTATTTAAAACCATCAGCTAGCATCATATGTAATGGTGATAAACTGGAACCATTCCCAATAAGATCAGGGGGTGAACCAAGGTTGCCCACTATCACCATTACTATTCAATATTGTATTAGAAATGCTAGCCTTGGTAATAAGACAAGAAAAAGAGAAAATTAGAGTAGGTCATGAGCAAACCAAATTATCACTCTTTGCAGATGATATGATGGTCCACTTAGAGAACCCCAGAGAATCAACTGAAAAAACTATTAGAATTAATGCAAAACTTTAGCAAAGTTGCAGGATACAAAATAAATCCACATAAATCATCAGCATTTTTATACATCACCAACAAAATGCAACAGCAAGAAATACAAAGAGAAAATCCATTCAAAATAACTATTGATAGTATAAAATATTTGGGAATATATCTGCCAAGGGAAAGTCAGGATCTGTATGAGCAAAACTACAAAACACTCTCCACACAAATAAAGTCATTTCTAAACAACTGGAAAAACATCAAGTGCTCTTGGATAGGTCAAGCGAATATAATAAAGATGGCAATACTACCTAAAAGAATCTATTTTTTTAGTGCTATACCAATCAAACTCCCAAGAAATTATTTAACTGACCTAGAAAAAATAACAAGAAAATTCATCTGGAAAAACAAAAGGTCAAGAATTTCAAGGGAATTAATGAAAAAATGCAAATGAGGGTCACCTAGCTGTACTAGATCTAAAACTATATTATAAAGCAGTGGTCACCAAAACCATTTGGTACTGGATAAGAAATAGAGTAGTGGATCAGAGGAATAGATTAGGTTTACAGGACAAAATACTCAATGACAATAGTAATCTAGTGTTTGATAAACCCAAAGACCTCAGTTTTTGGGATAAAAACTCACTATTTGACAAAAACTGCTGGGATAATTGGAAACTAGTATGGAAGAAATTAGGCATTGACCCACATCTAACACCATATACCAAGATAAGGTCAAAATGGATTCATGATCTAGGCATAAAGAATGATATTATAAGCAAATTAGAACAATGTAGGATGGTTTACCTCTCAGACCTGTGGAGGGGGAAGGAATTTATGACCAAAGAACTAGAGGTCATCATTAATCACAAAATAGATAAGTTCGACTATATCAAGGTAAAAAGTTTTTGTACAAACAAAATGAATGCAGACAAGACTAGAAGGGTAGCAGTAAACTGGGAAAATATTTTTACATCCAAAGGTTCTGATAAAGGCCTCATTTCTAAAATATATAGAGAATTGACTCAAATATATAAGAATACAAGCCATTCTCCAATTGATAAATGGTCAAAAGATATGAACAGACAATTTTCAGACGAAGAAATTGAAACTATTTCTGGTCACATGAAAAGGTGCTCTAAATAACTATTGATCAGAGAAATGCAAATTAAGACATCTCTGAGATACCACTACACACCTGTCAGATTGGCTAAAATGACAGGAAATGATAATGATGAATGTTGGAGGGGATGTGGGAAGTCTTGGACACTGATACATTGTTGGTGGAACTGTGAACGTATCCAACCATTCTGGAGAGCAATTTGGAACTATGCTCAAAAAGTTATCAAACTGTGCATACCCTTTGACCCAGAAGTGTTTCTATTGGGCCTATATCCCAAAGAGATTTTAAAGGAGGGAAAGGGACCCACATGTGCAAAAATGTTTGTGGCCGCCCTTTTTGTAGTGGCAAGAAACTGGAAATTGAAAGGATGCCCATTAATTGGAGAATGGCTGAATAAATTATGGTATATGAATGTTATGAAATATTATTGTTCTGTAAGAAACAACCAGCAGGATTATTTTAGAGAGGTCTGGAGAGACTTGAATGAACTGATGCTGAGTGAAATCAGCAGAATCAGGGGAACATCATACGCAGCACAAGACTATATGATGATCAATTCTGATGGACATGGTTCTCTTCAACAATGATGTGATTCAAACCAGTTCCTATTGTTCATTGATGACGATAGTCATATACATTCAGAGAGAGGCCTGTGGGAACTGAGTGTGAACCACAACACAGCATTTTAACACTTTCTGTGAATATTTCCATGCATTTTGTTTTCCTTCTTAGGTTGTTTTTTTCTTCTTCTCTTTCTAGATCTGATGTTTCTTGTGCAGTAAGATAACTGTATAGATATGTATACATGTATTGGATTTGTCATATAATTTATGCTATTTAGCATGTATTGGATTACCTGTCATCTAGGGGTGAGGGGTGGGGGGAAGGAGGGGAAAAGCTTGGGAAAAAGTTTTTTGCAAAGGTCAATGTAGAAAAATCACTCATATGTTTTGTAAATAAAAAGCTTTTAATAAAAAAAAAAAAAGCTGTTTTTGGTGAGAGCTCTCTTCTTCTTGCTCATGGTTTTGACCTGAGGTATCAGTCACCAGCAGGGAATTCTGCAGCAGCAATTTCAGTTTGCCCTGGGGCAGTTTGCAGAATTGACTTCTGGTCTGGGGCTGATTGCGCTAGATCCGCACTAGGACCACACTTTCAGCTGCTCTCAATCCACCCTTTATCAAAGGTAGACCTGCCAAAGTACCTGCCCGCAAGCAGAGCAAAGTGGCCCAAGCGTCTCCCAGGGACTTCCTGGCGCCTAAAATCTTCTGGCCCTTCCCAGCCCCGGACTTGCACCCCGGCTGCGCACTGGCGTCTGAGCGCCGGGAGCTGCTTGATCTTCTGCCCATCTAAAACTGACCTCAGAAGTTCTTTCAAAGTAGATACTTGATAGAAGTGCATTGTAGTCCAAGTGTTTGGTGGAGCCCTCATTCCAGAAACAGTTTGGAGGCTCAATTTGTCTCTGTCTGAGGGAAGGTCTCAGGACCTCACAGAGGATGCTGTCTGCAGTTTGCCATCTTGGCTCCGCCCCCAACTGGAATTTATAAAGTGAACCAAGTTGTTTATGCAGATTGTCTTACAACATGCTCACAGTATTGTTCTGAGATAAATACTAGAGAAAATTTCATCTTGGAGAGATTAAGAAATTTGCACATGGTTGCACAATGAGGAAATGTCAGAGGTGCAATTTAAAACCAAGTCACTCTTGACTACCTTAAACAGATGGAGAGAGAATGAATAGATAAAATGAATGAATTAGTACATGATTAGATAGATAGACAGACAAACATACAGATGGATGGAGATGGATGGATGGATAACACACTAGATGGACAACAGTTTGAAGCATATGCTTTGGAAGATTAGGGTCACCTTAAGTTTATCCCAAATTTAGCCAATCTATATCTGTTTCTCATTTTTTTTTTGTAAAACAAAAATAAATATAAATTGTTAAGTACAACTGAATTGGTGAAAGAGCAAATCCACTGGCTCTAACAAAAGACAAACCATTTCACCAACAGGCAGTAAAATATAATTGATATGCAAGCATATACTAGAAAGAACATTAGGCTTGATACTAGAAGATCAGTAATTAAATCCTGAACAAGTCAATTAACCTGTCTAAAATTTAATTTACTCATCTGTAAAATGGGAATAATACTAGCACTAGCTGCCCTATATAATTACTGTGAATAATGTTACTTTGCTCCAGATGATTATATTTAACTATGAATTATTAATATTTAATTATATGAATTAAATGGTATTTCTTAAGTGTCAATTATTAATAAATACTTGTAGGAAGGCGCAAATAGAATTCACTTTCTCATAGAGGAAATAAAACATTTAGAAAAGATTCCACTGTGACTCAGATGAAAAAATCTCATGGTTCAGAAAGTACACTAACAAAGAAAATGGTAATTCATCTTCTTTAATATAATTTTTATGAATAAAATTATATCCATTTTTCATATTAAACCACTTGATTGTGTCAAGAACTTTGGTGATAGATTTTCTGATTTAACAGTAACTTTTATGAAGTGAATAGAGTTGGCCTTAACATCAAGACATCTGTGGCTCTTATTGGCTGTAATCTATCAGTGGTCCCTGTAATCTAATATTTTAATTTGCAAAGTATTAATAGAAGGAGTATCCTTATCTGGAGTTTCCTGTCCCAACGAAATCATGAATCTAATCCAAGCCAGTCATTTTTCATGCACATACATGCCCATACATATATGTGTGGGTATACATATATATACACATACACATACATACATATATGTATATACACATACATATATGTATGTGATATATACTTATCATGTGTATTATATTTGTATTATATATGTGTGTTGTGTTATATGTATTATATATGTATTATAGTTATATTGTGTATATGTATATAGATACATACACACATATACATATATATTCATACCTATATACACAGACATGTATGTGTGTGATTATGGGGAAGATGTAAGTGTATGTGTGGGTGTATGAATGTGTGAATATGAGAACATAAAACTTCTCTTTCTTCCTTCCTTCAGTCTACAAGCTTCCCTTCTAAATTCTTACCCTATTAAACTATCCTGTTAATATCAGAGATGTTAGTCAAGTCACACATGGATTCTTTTAATTCCTCCCAATATTTACATCTTTAAATAATACTCAGTGTTTTGTCTCTTTTGCTCTATTCCTGTTTTTCATAACTTTCTAATATTAGCTAACATTTATATAACACTGTAAGGTTTAAAAAGCATTATATATATAATATTCAATCATTTCATATATATGTGTATATATATATATATATATATAATACTCATTTATCATCACAATATGATTAAATAGATCCTAGTTTTATCCCAATTTTACAGATGAGAAAGGACTCAGCAATGAAGTCAATTTACTTTTTTTGCCCCCCTCATATAAAAACAAAGGCTGCTTTCAGAGAGATGCTTTTTAAAAATCGACCTGCATTTAACAAAAAGTGGTTACCATGGCAACACTGGCAGCATTGGCAATGACATTTAGAAAGTAATAACCATAACAGAGAACACCAAATTGACATGTATATTTCAGTGTGATCTAAGCTTATGACTAACAAACTAAATAATGGTAATTAATAAAGATTTGGCTTTTTTAATATTGGCCTATTAAAATAGAATGATATGATCTAAAATAAAACCTCCAAACATGAATAAAAGTTTACAATGTGAAAAAAATTCTCCATCACTCACTATTATGGTCTTGTTTTAGGAAAGAATAATAATTATAATAATAGCTATTATTTTTATAAAAAAGGTTTGCAGAGCACTTTTCATATATTACCTAATTTGGTTCTTACAATAACCTTTTAGCAGCAGATAACTGTCTTCATTTTATAGAAGAGGAAACTGACGTTGAGAAATGTTACTTGATGTGTTCATGAGCTAGTGATTGTCTTGACCAAGATTTATACTTGTCTTCCTGCCTCCAGACAGAGTAGTTCAATGGGTAGAGAACTGGAAGCTCTGCTCTGACATGTTAAATAGGAAGTCATTTGATCTTTCAGTGCTCTGAGGCAATTCCCTAAAACTGTGTCACTAATGTTAGGGTAGTTCCACACCATTACCATCAACCACAAAGATATCAATAGATCAAACATAGGTATAGAGATCTGCTATATAGGCAGACAGTATCAGTTGTTAAGAAAGTATCACTCAGCAAATCCAGTTACATATATATATATATATATATATATATATACATATGTGTGTGTATCTATATATATATGTATATATAGATACATGCACTTAGATTGCAAAAATAACCTGAAATATTTGTCTTCCAGAAAAGTTATCACCAAAATATTATTTCTATGATTTCTGAGGTTTTTTAAAAGACCATAATTAGAAGATTAAAGCTAACTTTGTTTTATTTTATTTTAATTTATTTATTTTTATATGCATTGCTTTATGGATCATGTTGGGAGAGAAAAATCAGAGCAAAAGGGAAAAACCATGGGAGAAACAAACTAACAACAACAACAAAAAAAAAAAACAGAAAAAAGAAGTGAACATAGCATGTGAGCATGTGTTGATTTACATTCAATTTCCTTAGTTTATTTTTTATTTTTTATTTTTTTGCTGGATACAGATGGAATTTTCTATCCAAGTCTATTGAGATTGCTTTGGAACACTGAACCACTGAAAAGAACTAATTCTTTCATAGTTGATCATTGCAATGCTTGCTGTTATTGTGTATTGTTTCTGCTTGATTTGCTCAGCATCAGTTCATGTAAATCTTTCCAGAACTTTCTATAATCAGCTTGTTCATAATTTTTATAGAAAAATAATATACCATTTTCATCATATACCACAGCATGTTCAGTCATTCCCCAGTTGATGGCCATCTACTCATTTTCCAATTCTTTGATACCACAAAAAGAATTGCTACAAACATGTTTGCATATGTGGGTTCTTTAACATTCTTTATGATTTCCTTGGAAAACAGACCCAGTATTGACACTGCTAAGTCAAAGGGTATTTACAATTCGGTAATAGCCCTTTGGGCATAGTACTAAATTGCTCTCCAAAATGGTTTAATCAGTTCACAACTCTACCATGATTGTGTTATGTCCTAGTTTTCCCATAATCCCCTGTCATTATTTTTTTCCGGTCATCTTAGCCAATCTGAAAGGTGTGAGGTGGTAACTCAGAGTTGTTTTAATTTACATTTCTCTAATCAATAGTGCTTTAGAGCATTTTTTTTCATGTAACTATAAATGGTTTTAATTTCATCATCTGAAAATTGTCTGTTCATTTAACAATTGGGGAATGATTTGTATTCTTATAAATTTGACATAGTTCTATATCTATTTTAGAAGTGAGACCTTTATTGGAAATACTGGTTGTAAAGATTTTTTTTCTCACCTTTATACTTTCTTTTTAATCTTCTTTCTGTTGGTTTTGTTTGTGCTAAAACTTTTTAATTTAGTGCAAAGTTGTCCATTTTGCCTTTAATAATGTTCTCTAGTTCTTCTTTGGTCATAAATTCCTCCCTTCTCCAAAGATCTGATGGGTAAATTATACCTCACTCTCCTAATTTGTTTATGGTATCATCTTTTATGCCAAAATCATGTAAACATATTGACTTTATTTTGGTATGGGTGTGAAATATAGGTCTATGCCAAGTTTCTGACATATTGTTTTCCAGCTTTTTCAGCAATTTTTATCAAATACTGAGGTCTTATTCCAGAAGCTGAAGTTTGGGGGTTGATCAAATACTTGACTAGTAAAGGCCTTGATTTATCATGTCAAATGTATCTAATCTATTGCACTGATTCATCACTATTTCTTAGCCAATACCAAATAGTTTTGATGATTGTAGTTTTATAATATAGTTTGGGGTTTGGTACTACTAAGTCATCATCCTTTCTATTTTTTCTTTCATTAATTCCCTTAATATTCCTGACCTTTGGTTCTTCCAGATGAATTTTATTACTATTTTTTTCTATTTGTACAAAATAATTTTTTGGCAATTTGGTTGATATGGCATTGAACAAGTAGAAAAATTCATGCCCAATATAACCAAAGGTTTATCTATTTTGTTTGGTTTTTTTTAATAAAACTATTACATTGTTAATTAGTTCAATAGTATTCTTAGTTTCAATTTTTTGTAGAATTTTTTTTCTCCATTGTGGTCTGAAAAGGAAGCATTTACTATTTATGCCTGCCTGCATTTGGTTGTAAGGATTTTATGCTCTAATATATGGTCATTTTTTGTGAAGGTGCTATGTATTGCTGAGAAAAAGGAGTATTCCTTTATGTCCCTATATAATTTTCTCCAGAGGCCTATCATATCTAGGTTTTTTGAATTCTATTAACCTCCCTAGTTTCTTTCTCATTTGTTTTGTGGTTAGATTTATCTGATTCTGAGAGAAGCTTGAAATCCTCCATTAATATAGTTTTGCTGTATATTTCTTCCGTAATAGGCTTCTTTAGGAATTTGGCTGCTCTACCATTTGATTCACACACATTTGGTAGCATTACAACTTCTTTGTTTACACATACCATTTATCAAAATGTTCTTTACCTCCTAATCTCTTAAAAGATCTATTTTTACTTTTACTTTATCTAGGATCAGAACTGCTACCCTTCCTTTTTCTTCTTCAGCTTAAGCATAATAAATCCTGTTCCAGTCTTTGCCTTTACTCTATATGTGTCTTGCTGGGTAAACAACAAATTGCAGGATTCTGTTTTTTAAATCCACTCTGCTATTTGCTTCCATTTTATGGGAGAGCTTATCCCATTCACATTCACAATTATAATTCCCAGATCTATATTTCCCTCCATTCAATTTTCTCTCCTGTATATATTTTTGTACTCTATTTCTACTATATCCTTAGAAGTGTGCTTTTCCCATCCCACCCATTACCTAATCTCCTATTACTCACCCCTGTTTTTCTTAATAGTGTTTTATAACCCAGCTCATCCACTATCTTATCTTCTATCACCCCTTCCCCAATTCTCTTACCTTTTTCACTAGTGTTTCTATCCCACTATCTTGTCCCTTCATTTTCTTTTCCTCTTTCCCCTCCAACTTCTTTATAGGGTTAGATAAATTTCCCTACCCAATTAAATGGCTAAGTTATTCCCTCTTAGAGACAAAACTGATGGGATCAAGCTTCAGACAATGCTCATCTCCCTTCCTTTTTTCCCTCAATTGTAAGAGTTCTTTTGTGTCTTTTTATGCAATCTAATTTTTTCCATTATATCTCCCCTTTTCTTTTTTTCTAGTATAAACCTTTCCCCACCCTCTTATTGTCTTTTTCTTTGATATCATCACATCAGAGTCTTCACAGTAAACTTTCAATTCCATGTGATGCTGCCCTCTTTCTGCCCCAGTGACAAATATAGTTCTAAAGAGTTACAAATAGTTTTTCCATCTATGGATGCAAACAAATTACCCTTTAAATGATAAATATTTTCCTCTGTTTACCTTTTTATGGTTCTCTTGAGTTCTGTGTTTATAGATTACATTTTCTCATTAGTTCAGATTTTTCAACAGAAATGTTTGAAAGTCTCTTCCTTCATTGAAGATCTATTACCTCCTCTGATAGATAATGCTGAGTCTCAGTGGCTATTTAATTCTTGGTTGTAACCCTAGATCCTTTGCCTTCTGGAATATGGTATTCCAGGGTCTCTGATCCTTTATTGTAGAAACTGCCAGGTCCTAGGTAATCCTGATTGTTGCTCCTTGATATTTGAATTGTTTTTGTCTGGTAGCTTGAAGTATGTTTTTCCTTGAGATTATACTTCTGTTGTTTTGCAACAATATTCCTTGGTATTTTCTTTGTGGGATCTCTTTCCATATGGATACTTTCATTGAGTATTTCTCTTCCAGGGTCCTTTTTTGGTCATAGTCTTCTGTAGGCTGAGAATTTTTAAATTGTTTCTTCTGGATCTATTTTTCAGGTTGGCTGTTTTTCAAGTGAGGCATTTCACATTTTCTTCCATTTTTTTTCATTCTTTTAATTTTATTTGACTAATTCTTGCTGTCTGACAGAGACATTTGCTTCCATTTTTGCTATTTTAGTTTCTAATGTGTGATTCTCTTCAATTATCTTTTGTTCTCTTTTTCCATTTGGTTAATTCTATTTTTGGAGGTGTTGTTTTCTTCAATGGAATTTTTTTTTTGCATTTAGCCAATATCATTTTTTAAAGAGTTCTTTTCTTCAATCATTTTTTCCTTCCTTTTCCAAGCTGTTGACTCTTTCTTGCATACCTCTCGATTCTTTTCTCATTTTTTCTGCTACTTCTTTTATTTCCCTTTAAAGTCTTTTATTAGTACTTCTAAGAAGCAGCTTGAGAAAAATTCATATCAGTCTTTGATATTTCTTCTGTGGACATTTTGTCCTCATTTGAATTGGTCTTTTATTCTTCCCCATTACCAGAGTAGCTTCCTATGGTCAAGGTTCTTTTTTGTTTCTTGCTCATTTTGTTTCCTTTCCTTGAGCTCTGCTCCTGGGGTAAAAGCGATGTTATCCCAAGCTTCTTATGCTCTGAGCCTTAGCTTTGAGCACAGGGGCCTCTTGTGTTTGCAGGGAGTAGCTTTGCTTCCTCTTTTCAGGAAACAGCCTGGTTTTCCAGAGTTGGCCTTCTGAGCTGGGACTGGAGGCTGGACTACTGATAAGCTATCTAATGAGTCAGGACTGATGGTCTTAGTTGCTTATTTGATGTGATCAAAAAACCTCTCACTGCTTTCCCAGAATTTGTTTAAAATAGGCTGAACATCCTTTTCACCGTAGTAAGTCTGATTTTTCTTTTTTTTTTATACAGCTTTTTATTTGCAAAACATATGAGTGACCTTTCAACATTGACCTTTGCAAAAAAAATTTTTTCCCAAGCTTTTCCTTTCCCTCCCCCCACCCCCCACCCCTAGATGACAGGTAATCTAATACATGCTAGATAGGATAAATTATATGACAAATACAATACATGTATACATATCTATACAGTTATCTTACTGCACAAGAAACATCAGATCTAGAAAGAGAAGAAGAAAAAAAAAACAACCTAAGAAGGAAAACAGAATGCATGGAAATATTCACAGAAAGCGTTAAAATGCTGTGTTGTGGTTCACTCTCAGTTCCCACAGGCCTCTCTCTGGATGTATATGACTATCTTCATCGCAGCACAACTGGTTTGAATCACATCATTGTTGAAGAGAACCATGTCCA
>JAJPUD010031804.1:0-11693 GCA_023553655.1 Myrmecobius fasciatus | reverse complement strand
CAGGATGATTTCAGAGAGGCCTGGAGAGACTTGCATGAACTGATGCAGAGTGAAATGAGCAGAACCAGGAGATCATTATACATGGCAACAACAATACTATATAATGATCAATTCTGATGGACATGGCTCTCGTCAACAATGAAATGTTTCAAACCACTTCCAATTGTTCAGTGAAGAAAGCCATATACACCCAGAGAGAGGGATGTGAAATGTGGACCACAACATAACATTCTCATACTCTTGATTGATGTCTGCTTACATTGTGTTTCTTTTATCTGATATGTCTTTTGTGTACATAAGATTTTTCTTGCACAACAATAAGTTTGGAAATATGTATACATATATTCAATTTGCCAATATTTTAACATAATTAACATGTAGTGGATATCCTGTCATCTAGGGGATGGGTGGGGAGTTGGGGGGAAAAATTTGTAACAGAAAGCTATGCAAGGTTTAATGTTGAAGAATTACCCACACCTATGTTATGCAAATAAAATTTTTAAAAAATCTGTCCATATTTTCTGGTGCATAGCACATTCAAATTCTTAGATATAATTAAACTAACAAACTACAAAGGAAAAATGAACAAACAAGTCATTACCCATTTCAAAGCATCTTCAATATAAGTTTTATTAATTTCTTGGACTCAGAAAAACACATATATAATATGGAATGGGAGAATTAAATTCTAGATTCCTTTGAAGATCAAATACTAGGTTTTATTTTTTCTTCATTGTAATGTCACTTTTTGTCCTGCTTTTTGACACTATATAAAACCAGCTAAACATATAGGGAATATTCAATATCTATATGTTAAACTAATAAAAAAATTATAGCATATTTTCCAATCCTTGCCATATCTATTAGGATCTATACTGTAGTTTTCCTCCTCTTCTATTTTGCTAAACAATTGATCTGTATCAATTACAAACATGAGCTCCATAAAGGGCATTACTGTAGCTATTACAATGTATGGTTCATGCAGACTTTTACAACATAAAGTAACAAGCTAAAGCATTATATTTCTAAAGTATTTTATTGTTAAAATTTTTAATTGAAAATGAAACTTTGAAGTAATAAATTAGACTTCTGAGGGTGGAGCCAAGGTGATTGAGTAAAATCAGGAAGCTGCTTGAGCTCTCCCAGTTTCCCTTAAAAACTACCTGAAAATAAGACTCTAAATAGAGGATGATGAAATAAAACTACTCTCAAGTTAGATTGGAAGGACTTCAATAAAGGACAGTCTCACTGGGTAAAAGTGACGTTCAGCCCAGTTCTGGAAAAGTCTGGAAAAGCCAGAACAAGAGTGTTAAAACAGATCAGCAACTGAGAACCTTGGTCTTG
This sequence comes from Myrmecobius fasciatus, assembly GCA_023553655.1. Classification (NCBI taxonomy): domain Eukaryota; kingdom Metazoa; phylum Chordata; class Mammalia; order Dasyuromorphia; family Myrmecobiidae; genus Myrmecobius; species Myrmecobius fasciatus. The sequence goes on along the minus strand of JAJPUD010031804.1, from coordinate 10,349 downwards.
GCCCAATAGTGGAGCAGACTAGTAGGGTAGCCTCCAGTTTCAACTCAGAAGACAAGTTCTAAGTTTGTTGATGCAAAAATGTTAAATAAAACATTATCAAAGGCATCCATGCAACTTACCAGAAATCTGATACACTATGACCAAGAGGGATTTATACCAGGAACATTCAACAAAGCTGATTCAATATCATGAAAACCCATTATCATAATCATCCCTATCAATAACAAAATCAACTGAAATCATATGATGATCTCAACAGATGCAGAAAAAGCTTTTGAAAAATTACAACAACCATTCTTATTAAAAACACTAGAAATTATAGGGATAAATGAAGTTTTACTAAAAATAATACGCATTATCTATGTAAAATCAACAGCAAGCCTTATTTGTAATGGAGAGAAATTGGATACATTTCCAGTAAGAGCAAGAATGCCCATTTTCACCATTATTATTCAGTATTGTACTAGAAATGTTAGCTTTATCAGAGAGAGAAAGAAAAGAGAGAGAGAGAGAGAGAGAGAGAGAGAGAGAGAGAGAGAGAGAGAGAGAGAGAGGAAAGGAATTGGAATAGACAATGAGGAAATAAAACTACTGCTCTTTGCAGAAGATGTGATGATATAATTAGGGAAACCTAGATAATCATTCAAAGTCATACTTGAAACAATTAACAGCTTTAGTAAAGTTGCATGATATAAAATAAAATCACACAAATAATAAGCATTTTTAAATGCTACTGACAAAGCCCAGAAGCAAGAAATAGAAATAGAAATCCCATTTAAAATAACTGTAGACAAAATAAAACATTTCAGGGAGTATCTGTGAAGGCAAACCCAGAAACTATATGAAAACAATTACAAAACATTTCTCACATAAATAAAATCATATATAATCAATCAGAAAAATATCAATTGCTGATGCTTAAGCTGAGCTAATATAGTAAAAACGACAATTCTATCTAAATTGTTCTACTGGTTCAATGTCATCCCAATCAAATTGCCTTACAATTATTTCATAGAGCTACACAACTAATAACAGAATTAATGTGGAAGAATAAAAGGAAAAGAATATCAAAGGAATCAATGAAAAAAATACAAAGGATGTTTGATCTAGGAGTACTGGGCCTACAAGTGTATTACAAACAGCAGTCATAAAAACATTTGGTACTAAGAAATAGAGTGGTGGATCACTAGAATATGTTAGATACACATGAAAAAAATAATCAATGATTATTGTTATCTAGTATTTGGTGAAGCCCCAACTCTAGCTTGTGGTATAAGAACTCACTATTTCATATATATTGCTCAGAAAACTGGAAAATGATGTCAGAAACTCAGTTTAGACTCACATATCACACTCCATACCAAAATAAAGTCAAAGTCATTGCATGATTTGGACATAAAGAGTGATACCATAGGCAAGTTAGGAGAATAAAGGATAGGTTACCTGTCAGATCTCTGTTGAAGGCAGGAATTTAGGACCCAGAAAGTACCAAAGAATATTATGAAATGCAAAATGACAACTTTGATTACATTAAATTAGAAAGGTTTTGAACAAACAAAACCAATACAAACAAAATTTAAAAAGACATACAAAGTTGGGGAAGACAATTGACAGCCAGTGTTTCTGATAAAGGTCTCATTTCTAAAATATATAAAGAACTATATCCAATTTATAAGAATATATCATTCCCCATTTAATAAATGGTCAAAAGATATGAACAAATACTTTTTATAATGTGCAATTAAAGCCATCTATAGTCATGAAAAATGCTCCAAATCTCTATTGATTAGGGAAATGCAAATTAAAACAATTTTGCAATGCCACATCACATTTCTCAGATTGGCTAAGATGATAGAAAAAGATAATGATGAATATTGGAGAGGATGTGGGAAAACTGGGACACTAATACATTGTTGGTGGAGTTGTGAATGACTATTCTGGAGAGCAATCTGGAACTATGCCCAAATAGCTTTAAATCTGCAGATCCTTTGATCCAGCAATGCTATTATTTAGTCTGTATTCCAAAGAAATCATAATGGAGGGGAAAAGACCCACATGTGCAAAAATAATTTGTAGCAACTTGCATTATGGTAGCAAAGAATTGGAAAATAAGTAGATGTCCATCAGTTAACAAATGTTTAAATACGTTATGGCATATGAAGATAAAGGAATTTTATTGTTCTATAAAAATGTTAAACAAGCTGATTTTAGAAAGTCCTGGAAAGATTTATATGAACTGATGCTGAGCAAAACAAGCAGAACCAGGAATATATTGTACAGAGTAATAGCAAGATTGTGTGATGATCAACTATGAAAAATTTGCTTTTTCTGTGTAGTTCAGTGATTCAAAGCAATCCTAATAAACTTTGGATAGGAAACACCATTTTCATTCAAAAAAAGAACTGCAGAGTATGAATGTAAATCAACACTTATTTTTCATTTTTGTTCTCTCCTTTTTTCCCCTTTTGTTTGGATTAATAAAGAAATGTGTAGGGGGCTAGGTGGCACAGTGGATATAGCACCAGCCCTGAAGTCAGGAGGACCTGAGTTCAAATCTGGTCTCAGACACTTAACATTCCCTAGCTGTGTGACTCTGGGAAAGTCACTTAACCCCAATTGCCTCAGCAAAAAGCAAAAAAATTAAATTAAATTAAATTAAAAAATAAAGAAATGTGTATTTGAAAAGTGAATATACATGTATAACAAAAAATAAAGCAATTAATAAAATAAAAATGAAGGAAAAAAACAGTTTATTGGGGAAAAAAGAAATAGCTCATGGAAAAGGGTATAAATTAATGGTCAAATTTCACTCATCATAGCAGTTTAATGCTTCATGTGACAAATTCTCTCATGCATAAAGTTTAAACTTAAAAGTTTTTTTAGAAACCTTTGGAAATGCATTAACTATTTGTTAACTACAGTATTTTTGTTTTTTGCTTTTTGTTGAGTCAATTGAATTTAAGTGATGTGCCCAGAACTACAGTATTCTTAATATACTTTGTAATATATTTAAATATTTGATATACTTTAATTATTTTAAATACTTTATTAATATACCTAAATAAATTATTTGACTTGTTACATTACTATATCAGTGTAAATTAACACTCAAATGGATCAATGTTCTCATTGATGTAGGTGTTTATGTGAAAGATGAATTTCTTAACTCATTCATGACACTCATAAATTCATTTCATCAAACTGATGATGTCCCACTTTTTTCTTCCAACATTAATTTTTTCTCTCAAAATTAAAAAAAAATAATTAAAGTAACAGAACACTTGCACTGCTTACCTATAGACAACTACATAGTATAGTTTAATACAAATATGGGCCTGAAATCAAGAAGACTATAATCAAATGTATCCTCATATATTTCCCGGCTATCTGTTCTCATCAAGTCACTTAATATCATGGTAGCTCAGGTTGCTCAAGTACAAAATGAGAATATTATATAGTACATATTTCTCAGGGTTTTTGTAAAGACCAAATGAGATAATTTCTGTAAAGCACTTAGTCCAGAGACTGAGTCATATTAGGTATGGAATAAATATTTATCTCTTTCCTTTTTTCTCTTTGTCATCCTGTTATTGCCATGTAGATTCTATATCTTACTAAATAAATAAGATTGTGAAGAGAATGAAAAGTAATTTATTTAGTGGTGACAACTTGCCTAAGCAATATATTAAATTTTGCAAATAGAAACAGAAAATCAAGATAAAATGGTCCCTTGAATCCTATGGCACATAAGAAGTTACCTAATGAGGGGATAACTACAAATGTATTTAAAATTAAATCACACATCTATGCATGTGCATGCATGTACACATATATATTATTTATGTACACATGCATATGCAAGTATATATACATATATATATATATATATATATATATATATATATATATACACATATATATGCATATATGTGTTCATTGTGGTGTGTATTTGTGTATACCTGTTCCATATTACTTAAGCAATGGAAGAAATTTTGGGATTGGCTCAGAATATAAATTTTATTGACACATAGGTAGGCACAACTCTATCTTTCTTTTCAAATCGTCTGGACCTATGATTTCCTTTATAGCATCACATTCATTTATTAATATAATTTTCAAAAGAAGTATCATTTTTAAAACTATCTGGATGCTGCAATGCTGATCATTAGATCAGCGAGTCAGTCTAAGCTGACTGTGATTGATCTATGATTTCATTTATGTGAATAGTACTTCTCACTGGCACAGAATTCAGTTTCCCCTTTCCCAATTATATTAGCTGCTATAGATTAATGGGTAGAAACTCAGGTATAGAGTGATAAAGCAGTGATTACTCAGGTTATACTTCAAGTCTTGTTGGATTTGGACATGTGATATGCATTAAGAGTTCATTTTACTACCATAGTTCTAGGGGACAAAATCAAAATGATCCCTACATCAAAGTATGCAATAATAAATTGTCAGGACATTTCCCTTAGACAGAATCCTACTTTCCAACCCAATGAGGCTAAACTTTGTAATAATTATGTGTCTTTATATTAGGAGTTAAGATTCTGGAATGCAAATAAGCCAAGATTAGTTTTCATGGCTTTAGAAATGAGGAAAAGACTACAACTCCAGACTTGTCACAAATCTCTGTACTTCAAGCTTTCTACTTACCCATAATCAATTAATAGGAGAACAATTAACAGAAGTTATGCATTTGGAAATGACTATAGGATAGTAAAAGAAATTTCTGTAGATATATTGAAATTACTGGAAATTATTCAATACATGAGATAATGTTATAATTCATTGCAAGACAGATCAATGACTTCAAGAACAGTGCTTTAGATGGCAAAGAGAAGTCAGGAAGCTATCTGAGCTCCCCCCAGTTTATTCCAACAATAGTAGATCAAGTCTCTGAATGGCACCAAAATTTAAGTGAAAACCAAATAAGTAATCTAATCCTAAAGAATGAATAGATCAAAAAACAAATCATAGAAACAATCTATAATTTCAAAAGGAGAATATCAATAAAGAGTCAAAATCCCAAAACATATGGTTTATGGCCAAAGCAATTTTTAGAGGGAATTTTCTTTCTCTAGAAGGTTACACAAATAAAATAGAGACCAATGGCCAATTTTCCTAATAACTGTCATTGTAAAATTCTTAAATAAAATATTAGCAAAGAGATTAAATCAAATTATCACCAGGTTGATACAATATGACCAAATGGGGATAATGCCAGAAATGCTGGGATGTTTTAATATTAGAAAAACTATTAGTATAATTGGCTATATCAATAACAAAACTAGCAAAAGCCTGTGATTTATATTATCTTTTTATTAATTAAAGCTTTTTATTCACAAAACATATGCATAGGTAATTTTTCAACATTGAGCCTTGCAAAAACCTTCTGTTCCAAATCCCCCCCATTCCCTCCCCTAAATGGCAGGTAGCCCAATACATGTTAAAAATGTTTATATATATATATACACACATACACACACACACACACACACACACACTTATCTTGCTACACAAGAAAAATCAGATGAAGAAGGAAGAAAAAAATACTTGAGAAAGAAAACAAAATGCAAGCAAACAACAAAAGAAAGAGAAAAATTGCTGTGTTGTGCCCCACAGTTCTCTTTCTGGGTGTAGATGGCTGTCTTCATCATTGAATAATTGGAACTGGTTTGAAACATCTCATTGTTGAAGAGAACCATGCTCATCAAATTCAATCATGGTATAGTCTTCTTCTTGTCGTGTATAAGGATCTTCTGCTTCTGTTCATATCACTTAGCATCAATTTATGTAAGTCTCAACAGGCCTCTTTGAAATCATCCTGTTGGGTGTTACTTACAGAACAATAATATTCCATAACATTCATATACCATATTTTATTCACCCATTTTCCAATTGATGGGCATCCATTCAGGTTCCAGTTTCTAGCCACTAGAAAAAGAACTGCCACAAACATTTTTGCATGTGGGTCCATTTCCATACTTTAAAATCTCTTTGGTATATAAGCCCAGTAGAAACACTGCTGGGTCAAAGGACATGCACAATTTGATAACTTTTTGAGCATAGTTCCAGACTGCTCTCCAGAATTATTGGATCCACTCACAGCTCCACCAACAATGTATCTGTTCCACTTTTCCCACATCCATTTCAATATTCAACATTATCTTTTCCTGTCATTTTAGCCAATCTGACAGGTGTGTTGTGGAACCTTAGGGTAGTCTTAATTCGCATTTCTCAGATCAATAGTGTTTTGGAGGAACTTAAAAAAATATTACAGATTTTATTTACAAAACATATGCATGGGTAATTTTTCAACACTGACCCTTATAAAACTTTCCGTTCCGGGGGCGGAACCAAGATGGCGGAGTGAAAACGTGACTCTCTGTGTCCTCCTCTGAACTTCTCTCAAATCAACAATAAAATAAGCCTCTGAACCGATGTTCATGTCAACGAATCCAGAAATATTTGGACACTGCTTGCTGATATCAGTGAAGAACTTCACATCAGGTTTGTCTAACTCAGGACAGAGGGATAAACAGAGCACTCCAATGTAGGCCGGAAGTGAGGGTGGGACTCAGCTCACTGTGGCAGAAACTCCAAACTCCAAATTCCAAACACCTGGAGTTTATCTGAGGCACTGGGGACACTGCCCTGATTGGGGGCAGGTGTTCTGGCACACTTGCCTTGTTTAAGGAGTAATTCAGACTTAGTCCTAGTCCCCACCAACCTAGCACTTTAAGTTAATTCGAAAAATTGCCCCAGGAAAAAGAGCTTCAGCCGCCGTTTTTTCCCTACCTTAAAGAGATATCCATTCTGTCTAAAAAAATGAAGAAGCAAAAGAAAGCTCTCACCATAAACAACTTTTATCGAGAAAAAGAAGGGCTGACCCCAGATCCTGAGATTCCTTTAGACAAACTGCCATAGGAAGTTATTAAGGACCATCACTTGTCCATTTTCAAAAGTCCTTTCTGGAAGATTGCATAAAGAATCTCAAAAGAGAGCTGGAGGATCAATGGAAAATAAACTGAAATCAGTGCAAGAAGGAGATGATGCCCTGCAAAAGAGATTTGAAAAAGACACCAATTTATTGAAAAATAAAATTAGCAAAGTGGAAAAAGAGTTCAATGAACAAAAAAATTCAATTGGCCATTTACAAAAGGAGCTTAAAAAGGTAACTGAAGAAAACAACACTTTAAAAATAAGGATTGAACAAATGCAAGTGAATGACTCAATAAGACATCAAGAATCAGTCAAGCAAAAACAAAAAAAAAATGAAAAATTAGAAGAAAATACGAAATATCTCCTAGGAAAAACAACTGACTTGGAAAAATAGATCTAGGAGATACAATCTAAGGATTATTGGACTTTCCTGAAAGACATGATGAAAAAAAGAATCTAAACACTATCTTCCAGGAAATCCTGAAAGAAAACTGCCCTGAGATTGTAGAATCAAAGGGCAAAATCACCATTGAAAGAATTCACCGATCACCTCCAGAAAGAGACCCCAAAATTAAAACCCCAAGGAAAATTGTGGCTAAATTTCAGGACTATAGCACCAAGGAAAAGATTCTGCTAGCAGCTAGAAAGAAACAATTCAAATACTGACGGTCAATAATTAGAATCGCGCATGATCTGTCAGCCTCCACATTGAAGGATCGAAGGGCCTGGAACCAGATATTCCAAAGGGCAAAGGAACTTGGATTACATCCAAGAATAACCTATCCAGCTAGAATGAGCATGATCCTCCAGGGAAGAAGGTGGTCGTTCAATGATATAGGTGAATTTCACCTATTTCTAATGAAAAGACCAGATCTTAACAAAAAATTCAACACCCAAACACAGAACTCAAGAGATGCATAAAAAAGGTAAAAAAGAAAGGACTCTTGAGAACTTTATTTCTACTAAGGGGATACTTAAAGTTTGGGGGTATAATTAACTAGATATTACTTTGATAATATGAAAAACAGAACTAGAGTGGGAATGGTTGTCATTTTGGGGAAAAGAGGGGAAAATGGTAAAATAAGATTTAAAAAAAAGGAGGTAAAAACAAGGTAAAATCTCTTCAGGAGGCAAAGAAAATCTAATATAATTGAGAGAAAGAGGGGACGGAGATGAGCAGTGTGTAAATCTTACTCTCATTAGGTTGGGCTCTAAAAGTATATATAAGAGACTTGATTTCACTTAGAAACTGTTGCAAAAGGAAGTGGACGGGAAAGGAGGAAAAGAAAGGGATAAATTAATAGAAGGGAATATAGAAGAATCAGGGGAAAGGAGGAAAAACAGGGGGAGGGGATGTAAAGGGTGGAGTATTGTTTGGGGGAGGGGGTTATAAAAAGCAAAGTACTGAGGAGGAGGGAAGGGAGAAAGGGGAAAGGAAAGGGGAAAACATAACTTGGGTAAATAAGATGGCAGGAAATAAAGAATTAGTTATTCTAACTGTGAATGTGAATGGGATGAACTCTCCCATAAAGCAGAAGCAGATAGCAGGCTGGATTAAAAACCAGAATCCCACAATATGTTTTCTACAAGAAACACATCTAAAACATAGTGACACATATAGGATGAAGGTAAAAGCCTGGAGCAGAAAATATTATGCTTCATGTGAACAAAAAAAAAAAAAAAGAGGGGTAGCAATCCTTACCTCACATCAAGTAAAAGCCAAGATAGATCTAATCAAAAGAGATAAGGAAGGAAACTATATGTTATTAAAAGGTAACATAGATAATGTAGCAATATCTATACTAAATATATATGCACCAAGTGCAATAGCACACAAATTCCTAGGGGAGAAATTAAGAGAGATGCAAGAAGAAATAGACAGCCAAATGATACTAGTGGGGGATCTCAACCTTGCTCTCTCAGAATTAGATAAATCAAACCACAAAATTAACAAGAAAGAAACTAGGGAGATAAACCAATTGTTAGAAAAGCTAGGTATGATAGATCTATGGAGAAAGTTGAATGGAGACAGTAGGGAGTTTACATTTTTCTCAGCAGTCCATGGAACCTATACACAAATTGACCATGTGTTAGGGCATAAAAACCTCAAAATGAAATGCAGAAAGGCAGAAATAGGAAATGCATCATTTTCAGATCATGATGCAATAAAAATCACATGCAATATAAGGCCAGGAGAAAATAAACCAAAAGTTAATTGGAAATTAAATAATCTAATCCTGAAGAATGAATGGGTGAAAGAGCAAATAATAGACACAATCAATAATTTAATCCAGAAGAATGACAATAAGGAGACAACATACCAAAATTTGGGGGATATGGCTAAAGCGGTTATAAGTGGCAATTTAATATCTCTAGATGCTTACTTGCATAAAATAGAGAAAGAAAAGATCAACGAATTGGGCTTCTTATTAAAAAAACTAGAAAAAGAACAAATTAAAAACCCTCAATTAAATAGCAAATTGGAAATTCTAAAAATAAAAGGAGAAATTAATAAAATTGAAAATAAGAAAACTATTGAATTAATAAATAAAACTAAGAGTTGGTTCTACAAAAAAACCAACAAAATAGATAAGCCTTTTGTTAATTTGATAAGAAAAAGGAAAGAGGAAAATCAAATTGTTAGTCTCAAGAATAAGGGAGAACTTTCCTTCAATGAAGAGGAAATTAGAACAATAATTAGGTGTTACTTTGCCCAACTTTATGACAGTAAGTTTGATAATCTAAATGAAATGGAGGAATATCTACAAAAATATAGATTCCCCAGGTTAACAGAAGAGGATATAAATTATTTAAATAGCCCCATTTTAGAAAAAGAAAAAGAACAAGTTATTAACCAACTCCCTAAGAAAACATCTCCAGGGCCAGATGGATTTACATGTGAATTCTTCCAAACATTCAAAGAACAATTAATTCCAATACTATACAAAATATTTGAGTAAATAGGGACAGAAGGTATACTGCCAAATTCCTTCTATGAGACCGATATGGTGCTGATAGCTAAACCAGTTAGGGTGAAAACATAGAAAGAAATCTATAGACCCATTTCCCTAATGAATATTGATGCAAAAATTTTAAATAAGATATGAGTAATGAGATTACAGAAAGTCATCCCCAGGATAGTACACTATGACCAAGTAGGATTTATACCAGCCATGAAGGGCTGGTTCAATATTAGGAAAACTATCAGCATAATTAATTATATTAATAACCAAACTAACAAAAACCATAGATTATGTCAATAGATGCAGAAAAAAGCATTTGATAAAATCCAACACCCTTTCCTGTTAAAAATACTAGAGAGTATAGGAATAAATGGGCTTTTCCTTAAAATGATCCGTAGCATCTATTTAAAACCATTAGCAAGCATCATATGTAATGGAGAC
>JAJPUD010031803.1:0-12304 GCA_023553655.1 Myrmecobius fasciatus | reverse complement strand
GCCAGAGGAAGAAAGAGAGAGATGGAAAGGCAGAGACACGGAAAAAAAGAGACAGAAAGAAAGATGCAGAGACAAAGAGAGACACGGATACAGAAACAGACAGAGAAGAGAGAGGCAGACGACAGAAAAAGAAAAACAGAGGAGAGACAAGGAAAGAGGAAGGAGAGAAAGAGAGAAAGAAAGAGAAGAGACAAAGAGAGACAGAGAATGATAGGTACACACACAGACACAGAAAGAGAAAGGACAGAGACCAAGTTAAAGAGAAAGAGAGAAACAGGCAAGAGACACAGACACACAGAGACAGAGACAGACAAAGAGAGAGAGAGACACAGGAGACAGAGACAGAGAGACAGAGAGACAGAGAAAGGGTAAGAAAGAAAGACAAGTAGGTGAGACAGAGACAGACAAAGAGACAGAGAGAGACAGGAGACAGAGACAGACACAGAGAGAACAAAAATCTGCCAACCACATGTTCCCTTCCACTCAGAAACAAAGCCAAGAAAAAGCAGCCGGGGAAGCGCAGAACAAGGGTTTTCTTCGCCCCGGCCCACACAGACCACGTGCCCTCGGCCCTCTCGGGACTTCCTCTTCCAAATTGGCTCCTGCCCTCAGTTCCCCGTTCTGTCAGCTGCCTGGTCCTGGACTTGACCTGGACCCCAGCTGTGAGTCCCTCCAGAGACCAAAGGCCTTGGGACTTCTCTTCCTCGAGGGGTGATGGGCCAGCCAGCTGAATGGGCAGGGCGGGGGGCCGCCCGAGGCAGCCCCAGCCCAGGGCTCACCGCCTCACCTACGAGAAGCTTGGGGCGGCATCCACGAAACCAGGTGGGGAGGCGGGGAAACTGGGCAGATGGGCCGGCCCACCACCCTCGTCCTCCTCCTCTGCCTTCTCTCCCGTTCCCAGCTGTGAGAGGACGTCCAGCCTTGGAACGCGGGGTGGGCGGAGGAGGGCGCTAAGGGGAGCACACTTCATCTGCCATGCCGATGGAGAAAGAACAAGGCCCAGTGGGAATGCCCAACCCAGAAGTCCAAACCAGTCCTTCCCCCCCCCCCCAACTCTCCATTTGTCCCAAACTGGGCTGAAGAGGAAGCGTTCCTGGGTACTGCAGCATGGCAGCCTAAGATGGCACAGTGGAGAACGCACCGGATTTGGGGTCCCAGATCCAGGGGCAGGGGCTAGCTGCGGCACTTCCTACGGACGTAGTCTCGGGCAAGCCACGGCCCGTCTCAAACGGGACCCCTCCCAACTCCACAATTTGTCCTTTGCAGGTTTCCTCAGTTTCCCCTCCTGTCAAAGGGTGGAAGTGGCGGGGATGATGGTGGCAGATGAGATGGCTTTCCAGGCTTCGTGGCCCCTCGGGTGTCCAAAGTGGGGGGGGGCCTGAGTGTCCTTGAAAGGGGCAGAGTAAGAGCAAGAGCTCTGTGGGACTTTCGGCCGGAGAGGTCCACAGGGTTAGGGCGTGATGGGCTCCCAGCCCTAGGCCCTTTCTTCAGGACCCCCCCCCAGAGTCCATGCACTGCTCCCAGCCGTTCCTGTCAGGTCGGGGTCCCATGAAGATGAGCCGGGGGCCTCGCCTGGCCAGGCTACGTAATGGGACCCAGCTGTTGGGAGGAAGAGGAGGAGGAGGGAGGATTGGAGACGGGAGGTAGAGGAGGGGGAAGGAGGAAGAAGAGAAAGGGGGGGAGGAAGAGGGGGAGGAGAGCCCCCTTGTCTTGTGCCCCCACCCGCACCCAGACCATGTCCTCTCTCTCCTTTCTCTTTCCTTCTCTATCTCTCTCCTCCTTCTTTTTCTTTTTCGCTCGATCTTCCTTTGTCTCTCCCGGCTCCGTGTGTTGGATAACCAAAATGGGGTGGTGAAGGCCAAGAAGCCCTCGTTATTCCCCCGGGCTTGTGCTTCCTTACAGGAAAGGAAGGGAGCGTGGCCCCGGCAGCCACGGGGGTGGGGAGAGACACTTAGGGCTGGCCTTCCTTCCTTCCATCCCGGATCCCGCTCCCTCATTTTACAGATGAGGCAACTGAGGTACAGGGAAATGAAGATCACAGGATCCCTCAGAAGTGAAACTGGAACTCCCGTCTCCTTCCTCCAGATCCAGCGCGTTGGCTCGACCCACTCTGGGAGCAAAAGTGAGCTCCCACGGGAGCCCCTCGGACCGACGACGGCCGGACCGCGTCCGAAGGCCCGCACGAGGCCTGGGAACGGTCGGGCGAGGGAACAGAGCCCATCCACAGACCCCCAGTGAGAGGAGGCCGGCTGCCCCTTTCCTCACCCTCCTTCTGCTTCGGAGCGATCGTTAAGGGGACCGCCGAGGCCCGGAGCCGAGGCGAGACCACGTGATGGTCCTGACGAGGAGCCAGGCGAGGCCTGACGGGACCCGCTGGGCCATTCTCCCACGTGCTAGGCCCTTGAGCTGAGGTTCTGGGAAGCTCTGGGGACAGGGAGCTCTTGCTGGCGCAGTCTTGGGCTGGAGGAGCTGGGCAAGGCCCAGGGCGGGAGCTTCCATCCCACGTTTCCTTCCCCCAGGCCTGATTAAAGCTTCTGGAGTCTGTGTCAACTGAGGCAGGGAAAACAGATATGGCAGAAGGTGGCCATGGACAGGATGGTCTCACTCTGAATCCCCCCTCCCCACCCCCAGCCTTTTGTGCTCACCCAGATGAGAAGTCTTGTCCCGGTTTTAAGGACGCAGGCGGGGTCCACGCCCCCCCCCCACGGGCCTAGGTCGCGTCTGACTTCTTTTTGTACTAGGCAGAAACTAAATCCCAAGGGCCGTGGCCCATTTCCGTTTCTCCTCGAGGACCCTCCCCACGGTCAATCCACGCACTCAACCGAGGGCAAAGTGCTGAACCGTGGCGGGGGGCTGCCCGCTTTCCTCGGTTACAAATCGAGGGTCAGACTAGCCCAGCACCCGGGATCCCTCTCTTCGTCTTGCGGATTTTAAGACTTTCCACTCGAGGTGGATCGATGACATCAATCAGGCATCCACTATACAGAAATAAATGACCACGGTCATCTAACGTCAGATAAACCCAAAGACCCGAGCTCGGGAGGCAAGAACTCGCCGTTGGGCACAAATGGTCAGGAAAACCGGAAAGCCGTTTGGCCGCCGTCAGCGAGGTGAGGTCAAAATGGGCGGAGGAGTTAAGATGATATCATAAAGAAATTAGGGGAGAGAGGAAAAATGGAGCCGTCCAATCTATGGATAGAGAAAAGGTCATGACCGCGCTCGAGGTCCAGGGATCGCAGGAAGTCAAGCGGATAATTCTGATTACTTGAAGTCAAAAAGCTTTTGCACAAACAAAACTAATGTAGCCAAAATTAGAAGGAAAACCGGAAACTGGGCCAAAAAAAAAAGTTTTATACAAAGTTTCTCTGAGAAAGGTCTCCTTTCGCAAATAGATAAGGAACTGAGCCAAATTTATAAAAATAAGCGTCATCCCACAGTTGATAAATGGTCAAAGGATATGAACCGAATTTTCGGAAGCTATTAATACTCAGATGAAAAAAAAAAGTGCTCCGCGTCACCACAGGTGAAAGAAAGGCGGATTAAAACAGTTCTGAGACATCACCTCACATCTAAAATGACAGAAAAGGAAAATGAGAAAAACGCTGGAGGGGATGTAGAAAAATTGGTGCGCTAATGCATTGTTGGTGGAGTTGTAAACCGGGTCAACCATTCTGGAGGACAATTTGGAACTATGCCCTAGGGCTAAAAACCCGGGTACCCTTTAACCCGGCAACGACTCTACTAGGTCTGTATCCTAAAGAGATCAAAGGGAAGGGAAAGGGGACCTGTTTTTGCCAAAAAAAATATCCGCGGTGGCTCTTTTAGCGGGGGCAAAGAATTGGAAATCAAGGGGATTCCCCACAATTGGCCAATGGTGGAACAAGCTGCGGGATACGATTGTCACGGAATACCATCGCGCTATAGGACATGACGAGCACGACGCTTTCCGAAAAATCTGGAAAGAGCGGGCGCAAAGCGAACAGAACCGGGACAACGTTGTACGCGGTAATGGCGACACTGACGGTCAAGTGTGAAAATCTCAGCAAGTCCGATCAAGACGATAATCCCGGACGGATGCAAAGGACGGACCCCCAAAAACGCTCCCCACCTCCAGAGAGACAAGTGCTGAGCTCTGAATGCACGTTGAAGCAGACTTTCACAAATTGGATTTTCCTTGTTTGCTTTTTGGTCTGAATTTTCTTTTGGAACAGTCAATCTGGCCGTGCGTTTTACATGAAAGCGCGATTTCGGGGTTCGGGTTAGAATCGGAGGCGTTCTCAAGGACGGGAAAGGGGGAGAGGGAGGGAGGGAGGGAATTTGGAGCAGAAATGTTGAAAAAGGAATGTTGCCAAATTTTACTTGTGATTGGGACGGATTTCCTAAATAAATATCATGTCTTTAAAAATAAGACTTTATATTCAAGAGAACAAATTGGGTTTGCAAGCACTTTAGAAGAAATAATTCTGGGGCAGTTAGGTGGCCTAGTGGTTAGAGCAGCAGCCCTGAAGTCAGGAAGACCTGAGTTCAAATCCGGCCTCAGACACTTAACACGTCCTGTCTGTGTGACCTTGGGCAAGTCACTTAACCCCAATTGCCTCAGCAAAAAAAGAAGAAGAAGGGAGAAGAAGAAGGAGAAGGAGAAGAAGAAGAGGCAGAAGAAGAAAAAACCCCTTTTCTTCTTAAGGCATTAAAGCAGGTCCCTGAAAAAACTCCATTCGGGGCAGCTACGTTAAATAATGGCTCTGGAATCAGGAGGCTCTGAGTTCAAATCTGGCCTCAGACAATTGATACTCATCAGCTCTGTGACCTTAGGCAAGTCCCTTAACCCCAAACCGCAAACTCTCTATTCATAATTAGGGTTGGCCCAGGTCTATCATGTCATCAAGACAGGGGACGCCTTCCTCAGTGTGGATCAACCAATAGAGAGCAGCCGGCTGTCTGAAATGTCACAGTAATGGGCAGAGGGCACTTAGGGTCACCTGACTTGCTTAGGTTCCTAGATATAGATATATACATACACACAGAGAGAGAGAGAGAGAGAGATCTCTATGTCTATCTCTTTATATCTCTCTCTATTCATCTATTTATGTATCTATCTCCCAGGGGCAGGCCTCGAATCCAGGCCCTCCCGCCTTCTCCCGACCACCCGGTGCTGTCTCTCCCTGCCCTGCTCCCAGAAGGAGATCTTCTAAGGGCTGTCACCCAAGTCTGTCCCCGGCTGGTCCCTCCCAGGCCACAGGAACCCACGCTCCGCTCTAAGCAGTAAAGCAGGTCCTCTAAGGAGAGCTACTGGCTATCTCGCAGCTTCTGGAGGCTTTAAAGCGGCTGTTCCCGGCCAGGCCAGTAAGTGGCCGAGGCGTCCGAGTGCCGGGGCCGCCTCCGGCCCGCAGAACTGCCGAGAGGGGCCAACCACAGGCAAATGTCGCCGGGAGACGCTGAGCAAAACCCATACTATAACGGGGTCCCGAGTCGCCGGACGGCAGCGGCAGAGCCAACGGGTGTGTTCTTCTTGGGGTTCGCCCCTCGCTGGCTGGGAGGCCAGCTGTCCCCTAGGGACCATCTCCCGGGCAAGATTTGGCTGACTGCTCAAGGGACCATTTTCCCTTCCAAGAAATAAGTTCCCGGGCGCTGGCCCCGAGCCAGAGGGGTCCATCTTCTCCCTGCCCGGTGGCTGGGGAACCAAACAGGGAGCCCAGGCCCCTACCCTGGAGCGAGCCAGATCCCGGGCCTCGTTTGGGACTGGACTCGGGAGAGGAAGTCTTAGTGAAGGGTTCCAGGTGGTTTTTCTTTGTTTTTTTTTGGGGGGTGACTTGTCTGCTCCCTATCTCTTTCTCCAAGCAAGGAGCCCTCCCTCCACCCCCCCAGCCCTGCCCCCCCACCCTGGAGACCGCCCATTGGCGGAGACACTGCTGCCTTTGCAGCTGGTGGCTGAGCCCCAACAAAGGCTCCACATTCAGTCTGGTTAATTGAGATTTCTGTTTCTGATTTTATTTCCCACCGATGCATTGGGGGGCTGTTGGCGCCCCCCCCGCCCCGTTTTCTCTTTCCCAAGCTTTCCTGCTGGCTCGGGAGAGAATTTGCTGAGTTTCCTTTGTGATATTGGGATTTCCCAGAATCCCAGAAAGGGATGGAGGAAGAAAGAAAAGGGGGGCCCAGGCCCCAGCCCCCAGCGCTCCTCCCCTGCCCCTGGGCTGTGGCATCGTGGGCCCCGAGCCGACCGTATCAGTGAGGTTTCTCTCCCGGCCCCTAGTTTATCCTGGTGTAATTCGGTGTAGGAAAAGCTCATGGCCGTGTGTCAGCTAGCTGACGGATGTGTCCCGGGCTGCGTAAGTGTCCCCTCCCGCCTGGGAAGTCCGCAGCCGAGCCCTCCCGGCCCCGGCCGAGGGTTGACGGAAGGGGACGGGGAGACGGGCTTCGGGGGCTCTTCCCGCCACCGCAAGTGTCTCTGGGAGTGAGCCCCAGTCGGCTGTCCCCCTGCCTCCGGCCAGGCCCAGAGCTCCAGCCCGGGTCTTCGAGATCTTGGGAGCGAAGGCCGCCTCCGCCGCCGCTTGTGCTAGTGGGAAGGTCCCGACCAGGCCGCCCCTCTCCCGCTCTGGCGTCCCGGACCCTCGGAGGTCTGCCAAAGGCCGGGACGGGCGGGGGGGGGCTTCCCCACTCTGCCCTATTTGCTCAAAGCCGGGCAGGTGGGCTTTGTGACCCCCAAGGTCTCCGTTCTGGGAGCACCGGGGGAGAGGTCTGAGAGTGCCCATCACAGGAGCCGGAACTGTGGAGGAGCCGCGGCCCCTGCCCCTGCCCCCCATCCCTGCCTGCCGAGCCTGCCTCAACTCCACCTTTCCTCCTTGAGGGGCCTCGGGATCCCCACAGACTCTGGCCCTTGTCCCTCTTACCTGGGGAGCCTTCTCTGGACTTCCCGATCCTCCCCCAATTAGCGTGAGCTCCTTGACAACCAGGCCGGGCTGGTTTTGCCCTTTGTAGCGCCGGGGCTCAGCGCGGTCGGGGGCCACGATGGCGCCTCCTCCCGGGAGGCTTTCCTGGCTCGCTCTGTCCAGCAGCCGCCAGCCGGTCCTCCGGCCTTCTCGGAAGGCCGGCTCCCCAAAGGGGGACGGGGGGCCCGGAACCCTTTTGCCTCTGACGGTCCCCAGCCGGCCTCCGGGCCTGGCGAATGGGGGGGGGGCAGGACCGGCATTTGCAGAGGGGAGGGCTGGGTGAGGCCCCCTAATCTGGCTGCCGTGCGGGAGGCCGAAAATCCGCCGCCCCCTTCCAGGGGACGATAGGGACCCGTGCGGCCCTGGAGGAGGAGGGCCGCGCTTGGGGGGGCGGGAAGGAGATGGGGCTACCTGGGCCCACCTCCACCCGGCCTCCCCACACTAGCCGGGCTCTTCCAAAGGCCTGGCCCTCAATGTGGCTCTCGAGGGCCCAGAAGGGCTCTGGGGGCAGGCCTGGAGAACCGCCCAGGGGACTGAGGGAGAGGGGAGAAAGAGAGGGGAGGGGGCAAGGGGGGGAGGAGAGGGGAGGAGAGGGGAGGGGGCTGGGGGGGAAGAGAGGAGAGAGGAGAAGGAGAGGGGAGGAGAGGGGAGAAAGAGAGGGGAGGGGGCTGGGGGGGAGGAGAGGAGAGAGGAGGGGGCTGGGGGGAGGAGGAGAGAGGAGAAGGAGAGGGGAGGGGGGAGAGGGGAGAAGGAGAGGGGAGGGGGGCAGGGGGGGAGGAGGAGAGGGAAGAAGGAGAGGGGAGGGGAGAGGAGAGGGGAGGGGGGAGGAGGAGGAGGGGGGGAGGAGAGGGGAGGGGGCCGGGGAGGGGAAAGAATAAACACATAATCAGGATTACCGGAGTTTCCTGTGCAGCTGGATTCCTCTTTTGCTCTTAATAAAGTCAGCTGCAGCTCCTCCCCGCCAGCCCCCCTCCCCCACGGCCCCCCTTCCCCGCAGCCCCCCTCCCCCGCAGCCCCCCCCCTCCTCGGACCCTGCCCCGCTGCTGCAGCCGCGCTGCTGCAAGCTCTCACGGCTCCTGGGGGGGGGCGTGGGGAGCACAGGCCCCGGACACCCCCATCTGCTAGAACGGGGGGGGGGCTTCTTAACCGGGGCACCCTGGAGCCTTTCTAGGAAACAGCAAACGGCCCCCCCCGTTGCCCTCGCCTCAGAGGGACGTCACTGGGAGAGGGAGCCCCGCGGGCTCCGAGACACCCCAACACCATCAAAGCCAGGGCCGGCCGAGGCCCTCCGTCCCCCGGCCCCTCCTGCGCGTCAGAGGGCGAGGCTGAGGCGGCGGCTCCCGGCGGCCTTCGCCTATCAGTCGGGGCGGCTCCGAGCGCCTGGCACTGCCCGCCTGGCGCTGCCCGCCTGGCACCTCCCCAGGGAGGCCAAACCCCGTGCCTGGCTGCTCATGGATTCCTGGGAGTTAGAGCTGGGAAGGGCCTCGGACCCGGGGCCTGTGTCAGAGCCGCCAGAGACCTCAGTGAGCACCCCTCTGAGCCGAGGCCCTGGGGGGGGGCAGCAAGAGTGCCCTGGGTGCTGGGCTGCTGAAAGGGCGCTAAGGGAGGGGCCTTGGGGCTCCCCCAGGTGAGCTCCGGCGTCCTTATCTCTCCAGAAAAGGGAGGGGAGGGGAGCCCCTCAGCGCTCGGGGCTCTCCCGAGGGTCCATCCGTGGGCAAGCAGCCCGTCACCGCTCTGTGCCACGGCTCCTGCCACAGGGCGCAGCGGGAGACCGTGCAGCCTGGGGACGAGGGGGTGGAGGGAGGCAGGGAGGCCGGGAAGAGAAGGGAAGGGAGGAGAGAGCAGCGCTCCAGCCTCACATCATCCGGAAGGGGGGTCTGCGCCCCGGGCCTCCCCCGGCCGGGGGGGGTAAGGACCCCTGCCCTGCCCTGCCCTTTGGAGAGGAAATCCGGCAGGGAAAGTGAAGCTTCCCCCTGAGATCTGGACCTCAGGGATCCTTTGGGCTGCAGGAGGGAGGCCGGCCTCACCTCAGCGGCTTCCTCCGCGCCCAGGCCAGCCCTCGTGCATCGTGGGCCCCCGCAGGGGGAGCCGAGCGCTGACTCATGCGCGTCCCTGCCACTAGGTGTAGATGTGGGTGAAGGAGCTGGGCAAGCCCGGCCCGCCCTCCCTTCTGAAGAGAGGGAAGTGCGGCCCGAAGAGTGGGGTAGGGGGGCGTGGGGAGAGGGAGCGAGGCAAGCGCCGGGTTCGGGAACAAACTTGCTACCGAGTCCTGGCGGGGGGGAAGTGATCTCCAGGCTCCTGACAGCAGAGACCCACCCCCCCTTAAGAACCATAAACTGGGCTCGTCCAAGTCCTGAGGAGCGCCCCCCCCATGGGAACTGCATCAGGGAACGGCTCCTTGTCATGTCCACTGCCTGCTGAGCCCGGAGGGTGGGCTGTTACCCTGTTGCCTCAGTTTCCCCCGAGCCTTCTAAGAGTTCTGGGCACTGTCCGGTCCTCCCTCCTTCTTTAAGGGGGTCGGGAGAGAAGACGCCTTCCTGTTCCAGGCCCGGGGCCCTTCTTCCCCTCCCGGGGCCGCTCCCGGCCTACCCCGTCCCCGCCCCCAGCACCGCCACTAAGGGCAAGGCCGGGGAGGCTGGAGTGGGCAGGAGGGCCGGGTGGCGGGAATGAGCCGCGAGAGCCAGGAGGGAACGGGCAAAATCAGGGCGATTTCTTTCCTCTCCTCTTCCTCCGCATCGGGTCGTGTCACGGCAGGACAAGACACGGGCATTAGTGCCGGTCCAGCGGAGCCAAGGAGCCTCTTCCAAGCCACTGGCTTCTGCCGCGCCTCAGGGGCACTTGAATCAAGAAGTGAAGGGAGAAGGGGGGCGGCCGGCCCTGGGCCCGTGGGCGCGGGGTGAGCCGCCCCCTGCGGCGTGGGCCCACGGGCTGGGCTGAAGGAAGGGAGAGGGGGGAGCGGAGGCGGCGGGCGAGCCGTCCATGGAGCGTTTGGAGCTGGGACCTCAGGAGGCGGGTGACCCACGGCCGTCCTGGTGGGGCCGGTGCCGAGCGGGGGCCCCGACACACAAGTAGGGCAGCGCTCTCTCGGGCTTTCCGGATCGCCGGCTCCGGCGGGCGGGCGGGCTCCGCTCCGCTCGACCCACACAGATAAAGAAGCGGGGTCACCCCGGGCGGGACGGCCATCCCGGGGACACGGCAAGGGACGTTTGAGGCTGGCGAGCCGCTCTCCTGGGCGGCGGAGGGGGGGGGGGCTTGGCTCTGGGTCTAGACACCGTCCTTGGGCGCCTCTGGAGGGCACGGCCCACAGAAGCCGAGGACGGAGCGGTCGGACGGCCCCGGCCCCGGCGCCGGCCGGGGCATACGTAGCCAGAGGTTCCAAAGACCCAGCCGGAGTCTGGGGGCCCGGCTTCAGCTAAGAGACGGCTCGGGCTTGGCGGGGAGACCGAGTCACACTGGGAGAGTGGGACGTGAAGGAGCGGGCCAGCGCCTCTGGGTGCTAGGGAAAGTAGCCAGAAGGGGGGCAATCCAGGAGCGTCTTGGGGACTCCCAAAGCTCGGGAGCTGCCCCTGGAGCTCCCCGGGTGAGGAGGGCCCTCCCCGGGGGAGAGGCGCCATGTTTCAGCTTGCACGGAAGAGCCCCTCCCCCAGCCCCAGAGAGCCCTGCTTTGTCCCAGCCAAGAGGCGGGGTAACCCAGTGGGCCGAGAGGAAGGGGCTCAAAGACGGAGTGGGCCGACCGCAAGGGGAGAGACTTCTGGCTTGGCTGAACTAGGAAAACAAGTGGCCCCCGGGGATGTAGCCGCGGCCCCCCCCCACCTCGCGGCCCCTCCGGGGGGATGAGTGCGCGCTCCCGGGCTGTTGGGAAGCCCCTGTGCCACCAGCCTGGGTCCTGCAGGCCAAAGCGTCCCCCCCTCCCCCAGCCTGCTGTGGGCGCACGGACCGAGGGAGAGACAGAGACAGAGAGAGACAAGAGACAAGGACCACAGAGGCCTAAAGCCCCAGACGGGCCCCCCCGGAGGGGGCGGGGAATAAGAGGAAGGAGGCCATTGGCTCCGGGACCGGGCCAGCTCCACAGCCCCCTCCCACCGGGACAAGGCCGTGGTCTGGGCCGCTCCTCCTGCCTCTGAGCCGGCCCCAGCGGAGACGGGCTGAGAAGGAGCCACCGTCACATCTGCCTGAAATGGGGCAGCCCCACTCACTCTCCTGCTCCTGGGCCTGGGAAAAAGACAGGAGCCTGGGAGGGGGTGCCCCAAGCCTGGGAGGGGGCGCCCCAAGCCTGGGCACAGGAGGCCACAACCCTAAGGAGAGAGGCCGGAATTGGCCCAGGAAGCTCCCACATCCGGCCTCTCTTCTCTTCTCCCCCCCCGACCCCCCCCCCACCGTGGCAGGCTGCCTCGCCCCAAGCATTATGCCCACATCACAGCCCCCCCATCCCTACCCCCCCTCAAAGAAAGACCTCCGTGGGGGCAGGGATTCTGCCCACAGGAGGCGCCCGGTCCGGCTGCTTTGTCGCCCCGAGCTGCCGGAGCCACAAGGGACTCCGACACGCTGCAGGCCAAAGGGTTCAGGGACGCTGTGGGGGAGATGCCGGGCCCTGGGGGCTCTGGACGCCCCAGACTCGGCCAGTGGCCTGCCTGCCCCCCACCCCGAGCCTGCCCAGAGGGCTTAGGGAACCCGGTGCAGACGCATCCCAGCTTGTGGAGAGGGGATTGGCAAGAGACGGGAGGCAGGGAGCTGGCGGGAGGGAGGGAGGCCACAGGGAGGATGGGGGGGGGGAGAGACACAGAGAGATAGAGATTCAGACAGACAGAGGGACACAGAGAGAGATAGAGGCAGAGACAGAGACACACAGACACAGAGAGAGACAGAGAGACAGAGAGAGACAGAGACAGAGAGAGAGAGACAGAGACAGAGAGAGGAAGAGAGACAGATTGGTGCAGATTGTGCTAGACGCGGGGCAAAAGTGGCTCAGGAAGCTGAGGGGGGTGGCCCACCCGGCCCCCTCCGCTAGGTTGGGCCATGCTCCTGCCCCCCCCCCCCCGTTTCTCCAAGCTCTTTCCCTTGAGCTTTCTCGCCAGCTTTTCCCTTAATCCTTTTTTCTCTCCTCTACGGCCATGAGCCTAGATGGATCCCAAGGGGTCAAAGAGCACAGGCAGCCATACTGCCTCACTCACCAGCCCCTTCGGCCACTGTTTCCCTCTCTCTGCTTCGGTCTGCTTCCAGCCATTTCTTTTTCCTGGTCTTTCTCTGGGTGTCTCTCCTCGTGTCTCTCTGTCTCTGTTTCTGGCTGTCTCTGTCTCTCTGAATCTTTTTCTGTCTCTGTCTCTGTGTGTGTGTGTGTGTGTGTGTGTGTTTCTCTCTTCTCTTTCTGTCTCTCTCTG
>JAJPUD010031801.1:0-12304 GCA_023553655.1 Myrmecobius fasciatus | reverse complement strand
AGTACTATACCAAATTCCCAAGAAATTATTTTTTAAACCTAGAAAAAATGTTACAAAAATTCATCTGGAAGAACAAAAGAAATTCAAGGGAATTATTAGAAAAAATGCAAAAGAAGGTGGCTTAGATCTAAAACTAAAAAGTAAAAAAAATAATAAAAACTATAAAGCAGCGGTCATCAAAACTATTTCGTACTGATTAAGAAATAGAGTAGTCGATCACTGGAATAGGTTAAGATCACAAGACAAAATGGTCAATGTCTATAGTAATCTAGTGTTTGAAAAACCCAATGACAGATTTTGCAATTAAGAACCCACTTTTTGACAAAAACTGCTGGGAAAATTGGAAAATAGTATGGCAGAAACTAGGCATTGATCCAAACCTAATACTGTATACCATGAGAAGGTTGAAAAGGGTTCATGATCTTGACATACAGAATGACATCATATACAAATTAGAAAAACATAGGGTAGTTTACCTTTATTATAGAAGCTGCCAAGTACTAGGTAATCTTATTAGTTGAACGACTCTGATAAAAGCCTCATATCTAAAATATATAGAGAATTGACCAAAATTTATAAGAATTCAAGTCATTCTCCAATTAATAAATGGTCAAGGGATATGAACAATTTTCAGATGAAGAAATTGAAACTATCTCTAGTCAAATGAACAGGTGCTCTAAATCATTATTGATCAGAGAAAGGAAAAATAAGACAACTTTGAGATGTCATTGCACACCTCTCAGATCAGATGATGACAGGAAAAAATAATGATGAATGTTTTAGGGGATGTGGAAAAACTGGGAGACTAATACATTGTTGGTGGAATTATGAATGGATCCAACTATTCTGGAGAGCAATTTGGACCTATGTCCAAAGAGTTACATTACCCTTGAGCCAATAGTGTTTCTACTGGGCTTATTATCACTAAGAGAGATATAAAGGAGGGAAAGGGACTCACATGTGCAAAATTGTTCCTGGCAACCCTTTTTATAGTGGTAAGAAATTTGAAACTGAGGGGATGCCCATCAGTTGGAGAATGGTTGAAAAGATCATGGTGTATGATTGCTTTGGCTTATTATTGTTATGTAAGAAACTATAAGTAGGATGATTTCAGAGAGGCGTGGAGAGATTTCCATAAACTGATGCCAAGTGAAATGAGCAAAACCAGGAGATAGATCATTGTACAATGCAACAACAATATTATACAATCATCAATTCAAATGTAGGTGACTCTTTTCAACAATTAGATGATTCAAACCAGTTCCAAAGGTCTTGTGATCAAAAAAGCCATCTTTGGGAACTGAGTGTGGTTCTCAACATAGCATTTTCGCTCTTTTTGTTATTGTTTGCTTGCATTTTATTTTCTTCATCATTTTCTTTTCTAGTTTATTTCATTTTTTCTTGTACAGCAAGATCATTATATAAATATGTATGTATATATATTGATATAACATATATTTCTACCATGTTTAACATATATTGAATTACTTGTCTTCTAAGGGAGGGAGGTGGAAGAGTGGGGAAACTGGAATACAAGGTTTTGCAAGGGCCAATGTTGCAGAATTATTTATGCATACATTTTGAAAAATAAAAAAAATCTTTAATATAAAAATAGAAAATCATGAAAAGTTAAAAAGGAAAGGGAAATCATCTGCGATTGAATAAGATTAAAATGTTTATATTTCTACATAGGAATATATTTGTAACTTCTAAGAATTTTATTTCAAGGAAAGTTAGAAGGAATTTACATGGGTAATAGACATAGGTGTTATTTGACTATGATAGAATTATATCAAAAAATGAAATAAAGGAATGAGAAAGAGTAATGCAGAGAGAGAAGTGATGGAGAAAGGGAATGAAGGAAATTTTTTTGCACAAAAAGAAGCAGGCAAGGAAGAGTGTTTTTTGTTTGTTTCTTTGTTTTTGACAATGGAGGGGGAAAATGAGGGAGTGACAGACAATGCTGTAACCTCATTTTCATCAAAATATCCATTTTTGAAGAGGACCAGTGTCTTCTCAGGGTGATGTCTACACTCTTGTGAACTGGATTTAACTAAGACATACTTGCATAAAATCAACATCCTCATTCTCTCTTCCACAGTCCTCAAAGTTCAGTGACAAGAGGACAACTGGTGATTGTACTGTACTTTCTATAGCTCCCATGTTGGAATGCCAAAATATACTGTGCTTTCTAGAGCCCCCACACTGGGGTGCCAAAATATACTATCCAGACTAGCTCTCTGGGAAATCTCAGGACCAGCCTGAGTCCTTGGTGGAGGAGTGATAAGGCTGAGATCCACATGGATGGTCAGATGTCCTTTTATTTCAAGTCCACTCAGCCCTTAAATACCTTAGTACAATTACAAAACTACAGCACACAGGGTATGTGCTAACTATAAGCACTCTGCTATTGATATGTAAATGCCTCTCTTTATTGAATGTATCCCTTGCTTCAAGTAGAACATGTATTGTCATCCCCTTCCCCTCACCCCCTTTTCAGAAAGGGTGAGATGCCCCAAGGGCAGATGAGAGCTGAACCAGACATTGTCAGCAGGTTCCCTCTGGACTAAAGGGTCTTATACCTCACCCAGAGTTCCCCCACTATCTGTGGCCCTCTACAATTGATGACTGAGAATGCAATCGATGACCTTGGTGTCTTCAATATATATCCAAGGCCTAATCATTCATCTGCTGTAGCTATTGGAATAAATTGTTCTCATTCACCTCTTTTACTGAGGGAAGACTTCACATTCTTGAGAGAGATATATTCCTAACACACTGATGGGTGTGAGGACACTCAGTAACATACAACCTGGTTTGGACAATCTAATAAAAGGGTTCTTGGAATATGACTGCTATGCATGCTACAACTTCATGGAGTCTAAAGTGTCAAATGGACACGAAAAGGGTTCAGCAAGCCCTCACACAAGAGGTTATAGTCTTCTTTGAATACACTTATACCCCAATTAGAATTACTTTAAAGAGGAAAGAACACACACACACACACACACACACACACACACACACATATACACACAGAGATTGGTATAGAACAAAAAATACCTTAGAAAGAAATAGAAGAAGAAGATTAGAAAAAGTGAGAAGTGGTGACAAAAGGAAGAACAGATTAAGGGAGGTAGTAATTAGAAGCAAAATAGATTTTTAGAATGGCAGGATAAAAAGAGAGAGAGAGAAGAAACAAAAGAAAACAGGATATAGAGCAGGAAACATATTAATAATAAATATGAATGTGATTGGGATGAACTCATCTATAAATAGAAATAGCTAGAAGAATAAATTGGACCCCAGCATTCTACAATATGTTGCTTATAAGAGACACATTTGAAATAGAAAACTACACACAGAGTTAAAACTAAGTAGTGGAAACATAACATATTCATGCTCGTGATTGATGTTTGCGTGCATTGTGTTTCCTTTATCTGATTTTTCTTTCTTATAGATATGAATTTCTTGCACAACAATGATAACTGTGGAAATATGTATACTTACATTTGATTTGTCAAATATTTTAACATAATTAACATGTAGTGGATATCCTGCCATCTAGGGAAGGGGTAGGGAGTAGGGAGGAAAAATTTGTAACAGAAAGCTTTGTAAGGGTTAATGTTGAAGAATTACCCATACATATGTTTTGCAAAAAAAACAAAAACAAAAACAAAAAACTAAGTAGTAGAGTAGACTCTAATATGTTTCCACTGAACTACAGAAATGTAGGAGTAGCAATCATTATCTTAGATAAAGCAAAACAAAAATAAACCTAATAAAATAAATAGAGAAACTAATTTTCTAAAAGATATCATAGAAAATGTAGTAATATAAAATAAAATTATACTACACTTAAATGGTAAAGAACTCATTTCTCAAATATATGACAATTATAGAATTGAGTGAAGTTTGTAAAAATAAGGCCCATTTCCTTATTTCTCTATGCTCAAACGATATAAACAGGCAATTTTAAGAAGTCAAAACTATTTATATATGATAAACTACTCTAAATCACTATTGATTAGAGAAACACAAATTAAAGCAATTAAAAATACTGCCTCGTATCCATCAAATATGACAAATATTGAGCTGATGAGAGAAGAATAGGTATACCAATGAATTTTTGATATAGTGAACTAATCCACCCATTCTGAAAAACAATATGAAACCATGCCCAAAGGGCATAAAACTATGTGTACTCTTTCATATAATAATATCACTTCTACATATGTTTCTCAAAAAGATTTAATAAAAACGAAAATGATTTATATGTATACCGATATTTATAATAGCTCTTTTTGTGGTGGCAAAGACCAAGGCAAGAAAATACTCCTCCCCTGAGAAATGATTCAAAAAATTGTGGCACATGATTTGATGAAAGAAGTAGTCTCAAGGTAAGAAAAAAGCATGACAAGAAATATATGAACTGATGTAAAGTGAAGTTAGAAGAACTGTTATATCATTACGCATAGTAAGGGTAGTTTTCTAATGATAATAAACTGTGAGAGTTGGATATTCTGATCAATGCAATGATTCAAGGCAATTTCAAAGGACTCTTAAAGAAAGAGTGATTTCCACCTCCAAAAAAGAGCACTAATGAACTGTGAGTACAAAATAAAATATAATTTTCTCACATTTTTCCTTTCTTTTTAAAATGACTAATATAAAAATGTTATTGCATGATTTTACAAGCATAATTGCTATATTGGATTCTTTCTCAATGTGTGAAGAATGGCTAAGAGGGTTGGAGGAAGAGAATTTAAAACACAATTTTAAAAGAAAAAATGTTAAAAAAAATTAAAATATTTTTAAAATAATTAAATAGATTGATGTGTGAAAAATTTTTTAAAAAATGAAGAAATTTCTTGGCATATGGTTTCTTCACTGCTTACAATGTTCTGGTTTTTTTTAATAAAAATTATAGGGAATTTTGGCACAATTGTTTTAATATATGTAATATATGAGCTCTATTTTTTAAGTATTTTATATGATTGAATGAAGGAATCTCTTTTTTAGATTTAAAAAGAAGGAGATGAGATCAATGAAAAGGATGACATCAGTTCAGGATACATATAATTCTAAAAATGCAATATATGAATTTTATTCTGGTAGTTAAAAGTAGATCTTATTACTCCCTTTAGTCAAATTTAACTCTTATTCTTGAGGATATTTATTCTTTTGAATACAAATTTTGTTTCATTGAGTTATACTTTCATATTGGGGCAGAAGTGAAAATATCCTTTGAGATTTAATACAAAGGAAGAAACAATCACTAATGTAGAGGATAGTAGCAGCTTTGAGGAAAAGAGGACCCGATGGTAAAACATAAACACAATTTTCCACTCCCAGTGTACAAATCAATATTTCACTGAATCTAATTCACTTTTTATCATAGGCAATAACTTGATTTTAAAATTGAGTACTTGAAAGGACAGCTGAAATAGTTACTTAGGACAAGTTGAAAGACAAAAGCATTTTCTTTATGAAACTTGGATAATTTCCAATGTTAACATTTTAGAAGAAACATATATCCTATTTCTTTTATCATAGCACTGATGGGAAATAGACTAACAATTGTCATGTTCTTTTCAGTGAATTATTATTGTCTGTTTTCAAGTCAAACAGGGAATTTTACTAAGGTTTTATGTGAGTGCCCATTTTGAGTGTTAAGTATTATTAACAATGAGTATGGATAAATAGATGTGGGCAAAAGACATAAAACTTTTAAGCCTACAATAATATTTATATTTTACATACCTTATCTCAAAAAGAAATGACAAATATTGTTTTACTCATATTCCTGCACTTAAAGTAATTGAGAACAATATAAAACCACTATTTTTTTCAATAGTTTTTAAGAGTAAAAAGTACCTTTCAAGACAGAATAATTTCTAAGAATTGAAAATGAAAGTTAAAATTTTAGGGGAGACAAAAGTCAGGAAAAAAGATTTTATAAAACCCAAGATTTCTTATGAGGAATAAACAAATTGTTAAGAGTACAATTCATTTTAAATTACTCTTAAAATATATTATTGTCAAGCAAGAGTATAAAGAATGTAGTTTTCGTCATCTCCTCCACTTTTTACTGAACCATTTCTTTTTTTCTCCTGTGCCAAAAGATAATTCTTTCTTAAATAGAAATAGTGTGGTGGGTCTACTTTGCAGAAAATATATTCAGGGAAGAGGAAAGAACTGGGTTTTTCTTGAAACCTGATAAAGATTTTAAACCATTTTATGAAATGCAAATGTGGGACAGAAATCCTGAAGAAGAAGGAAAGGCCAGAACAAATGTAGAAGGGGAAACAGAAAGAAGTATTTTCTTTGTGTTATAATTTTTTCAGTTTTATTTTTTAATTGAGTTTAAATTCATAATGCCTTAAATTTTTTAAGTTAGATATTAGTATATAATTAAATGATTATTTAGTTCTGTTTACATAAAGACAAATAAAAGCATTTATTAGACACGTGCATTATTTAAGACTGAGAAAAATATGATGCGTTTAATAGGAGACCAACATTTAGTTCCTACTTCTGAGATGCATTTACTATATAAGCAGAATGATTTAATCTTTTATGGTACCAAGCTTCTCTCTTAAGTCTCAATATATCTCATTGTAGATAAGTTATCATAGATGAGTTACTGATTTGCATTAGGAGTTTCCATGATGGGACATATTTCCAAAGATGAAAGGACAAGTCCAGGGCATCATGTTAAACTCTGAGGGAAATAAAGATGAATAAATCAGAGTCCTTATACTCAAAAACCTTAGAATTCAGTATAAAAGATATCCTATACATATGACTAGTACCAAATAAAGAAAACCTGCATAAAAAAGAATTCTCAAGTCCTAAAATTAGAAAAGCATTTGTCTTGATAACTGGAGTCTTGATTAGGGTATGGCTAGAAGGAGGAAAAAGGAAGAAATGGAAGAGGAAGAAGAGAGATAATAAATTATTTGGTAATTTCACTAACAAATATTTTGAATTACTTATAAGATTCAAGTACTAACCAAACAATTAAATAATTAATATTATTATTATTTAACAATGGAAAAGAATTTTGGGTCCTATTTATTTTTCAGGGTTTTAACTCAGGACACTTGTCTTTTTCATATATCATTTACCAAACATTTCATCAGATATAACCTTTGTTTAAGAGTTTCAAGAATACATCAGAGCTTTAGAATTAGATAAAGGTTTGGTCAAGTCACTTGACCGCAATTGCCAAGGGGGAAAAAAAAAAATAGATGAAGGAGTGCGAGTAAACATCTATACAGACTCACAGACCCAATATTTGCTTTTCATGTTTTGCATGCTCATGGGGTTATATAAAAAAAAAAAAAAAAACATGGGGGCGAGTTTTGAAAGCCAAATATTCCCCCATTAAGTATGCAAGGGAACAATTACTGCCAGCTGTCCATAGACCTAGAGAGATTTCAGCTATGTTTTGTAAAGGAAAACAGAAGGGGGATTCACTTCACAGCAAGGGAAACAAGCTTGCAGATTCAGCTACAGGCACTGCTTCCTGTTTGCCCCTTAATTTCCCAACTTGTGACTCCTATACTTCCTCATATAGCTCCTAGGAACGTCCTTGCTAAAGAAAAAAAGTATATTCTTTCTCCTTCTGGGCAGTTTCAAATACTTTGAGACCAACTTCTAATCCCTGAGATCAGCCAGTGGAAACTTCTCTTTGGCCTACCTACACTAAGTAACTCAAGTGAAAAACAAAAAAACAAACAAACAAACAAAATGCCTTCCAATCTCTTGGGAAACATATTTTCATTGGTCACAAGTTAGGAGAAACAGTTAAACAGATATGTTAGGTCGGCTTAGTTTGTGCCCTAATAAATTCTGAAAGGGCTGAAATCATGAATCCTAGCTTGTTGAGGGGTTCATACTTAGGGGAGAACTGGCAGATGGATTTTTACAGATATGTCCCCTTTCAGTGCCTTCAAACTGCTTTTCCTGTTTTCTTTGACACCTTTACTAATCAGGTAAAAGCCTTCACTTGTATAATTGAAAAGGTTTAGAGTTTTTGTTAACTGAGATCATACCCACTTAAGATTAATCATTATCTCCCAGTCTGCATGTAATCCTCTCTACTCAGTGCTTAATATCTTTTCAGCATTATGGTGCTTGCATCCTAGGTCACCTGAGCCCTCCTTCCTCTGTGTATAATGCTACTATTCACATTGCCTCTACTCCTTTAAGGGAAAAAAAAAAGCAGAGATTTGGGGGAAATTGTCTTTTGTATTTATCCTAGGAAAAGCTGTCTGGATATGAGATATTCATGATATTCTCATCTAACCCCAAGGCTTACTCTGGTTAGGATTCCAGGTTAGTGTCACTAGTAACCCACTACACTCACTCCACTTTTAACTATTCTTTTTTGTGCATATTTGGCCCCTTCATTTCTAATTTACTTGTGAGTTTTTTCTTCTAGATATTAAGCCATGAAATTCCAGCCAATGGGTTAACCTGAATATCATCTGACACCTGATTCTGACACTCCGAATTCCTGGATGCTGCTGCCACCACTTTCAAGTCATCTGTCTCCTCTTCTTAGTATGGACCCCACTGGTCTGGGCCAGCTTTATGCCCCTTAATGACCTGAAGCAGTGTCAGAAGATGTGACCTTCATCCCTTTGTCCGAATTGAATTTGAGGTTCAAACTGCT
Organism: Myrmecobius fasciatus; assembly: GCA_023553655.1. Lineage (NCBI taxonomy): Eukaryota > Metazoa > Chordata > Mammalia > Dasyuromorphia > Myrmecobiidae > Myrmecobius > Myrmecobius fasciatus. The sequence goes on along the minus strand of JAJPUD010031801.1, from coordinate 3,621 downwards.
GAAGAGGGTATATCTTCTAAGAAAAATATAATTGTGATCCTCCCCTGACCTTACAATGCTGATATTCTAACAATAGTCCTACAAAATGGATCATATCTGCTGGTCAGTGACAATCAAGTTCCCAAGACAATAGTGAAAAGACCACTCCTAGGTTCTACCTCTGAATCATAAAATTAGCATATGAGTGACACAAAGAACCAGATCTCTCTGTCTTTTCCTGCAAACTTGTCTTCTTGCTAAATCCTTTTGAAACTTAACCTGCTTCAATTAATGTTACACTTACAATAAACTTTCCCCCTTGACTTGGAAAAAAAAAAGTTTCAAGAACAGTAGGGCTTAATTTTGTAACAAAAGAGCTTCTATTCAAATCGATAATTACTTATTAATTTACTATATACCCAGCACTTTTCTAAGTTCTTTAGAGGATACAAAAGAAGTATCTGAAACAATCCTTCTCCTTAAATGATATACATTTTATGTGAGGACTAAGGATTTATACATGTGAAATGGTCAGAGAGTGATATGAAGCAGCACATAATTAAATACGAAAATCCAATCTTTACCACAGCATACCTGAATAAATCTCACCTTTTCTTAATGCAAAGATACAAATATATAACAGACATAACACCTTTATCTGATTCTCCAATGATAGCATATGTACCTAATGATTAGTAATATTCTCCAGTTTACCATTTAAATCATTATATATCAATATCAAGTCATTACAGAGAAGGACTATTTTTTCTTTTTCATTCTGTGTCTGAAATCTACAATAGTACTTTGTACATTGTAGAAGTTCACCAACCAAGTAATGAATGTTTAATTAATGGGCTAAGTCTATATATTTAAATCTTAACAGGATTATATAAAGTTAATCTAAGCAATTAATGTAGTAAAATCTGGTCCAATATTTTATGACTTTCAGAATCCTAAATATTTTTTTGAAAAAATATTTTGAAAGATATTTGAATAAACAAAAAGAATTTGAAGAAACATTCCCATTTTTTTCATGTTGTGAAACTTTGCTATAAAATGCTAATTGTTTTCCGTGGTACTTGTTACAACACATCCTTATCTTTTCATACTATATAATTCTTGACAATGTTTTTTAATAGGATCCATCGAATGCCCTAGAAACCTTTTGTTTTTTTTTTTTTAACATTTTATAACCACTGGTTCATCTTTAGGAAGATATTCCTTTGTATAATTAAAAGATAATCTCATATCATTTTCAAACTATATATTTCCAGTATACCTTTGATACCATTTCAAGCATCAAGTCACACTCACCAATCTTAACTATTCAAATTCCTCTTTAGAAAAAAAAAAGTTACAATTGGAGCCATTTATTTTTGAAAAATATTTTAACACATTTATTACTCATCCCATTGATAGACACATTACTCAATATTCCAAACATTTGTGAGAATTGGAGTTGGTGAGAGGAGTCTTAGATAAATAAATATTTATTGAGCCATGGCTTACACTTATATGAACTGAATGTCAGAGTCTTTCAATACTTAAAAACTATTGAATATCTTGCAGTGAGAAATAGAAAGTCATAATACTAGGAAACTTCAAATTGTCCCTTTCAGCCCTTGAGAAATTTCATATACACCCCCTACAAACAAAGAGGGGAGGGGATTCTAATTAATCTTTTGGAAAAATGCTTTTGTTTAAATATTTTCTATGAAAAAGAGGGAAATGAAAGAACATCAAATTGAACATGTACCTAAAAATGTAGGAAGGACTAAAATTTTACAACAAAGCAAAAAATATATTTTGAGCATCAAACAAAAGATTAACCAAAATGAAAATGTTGAATTGACAAAGGTAACTAACAACTAGTTAAAAATATTGATTACATTCGCAAAAATTGTTGGGAAAACTAGAAAATAATATGTCAGAAACACAGCATAGACCCATATCTTACATCTCATACCAATATAAGGTCAAAATGGGTACATGACTTGGGTATAAAACATGATACCATAAGGAATTTAGGAATATAAAGGGTAGTTTATCTATCAATCTTTGAAGAAGGGAGGAATTTGTGACCGAAGAAAAACTAGAAAACATTATAAAATGCAAATGGAAAACATTGATTACATTAAATTTAAAAGTTTTTGAAGAAACAAGACAAATGCAAACAAAATTAAAAGGGAAAAATAAATTTGGGGAAAAAATTCACAGTCAATATTTCTGAAAAAAGTGTCAATTCTAAAATATATCAAAGAACTGTGTCAAATTTATAACAATATAAATGATTCCCCAATCAATAAATGATCACAAGCTATGAACAATTTCCAAATGATGAAATTAAAGCCATCTGTAGTTATATTAAAAAAATGCTCCAAATCACTATTCATTAGAGAAATATAGATTAAAACAACTCTGAGGCAACACAAACTCAGACTAAGGCAGAATGTCCACAGAGGAAATCTCAGAGAGCAATATGAATTTGTTGGTCTCAAGCCTAAAGAGGCTTCTTAGAAGAACTCATAAAAGACTTTTAAAAGCAAATAAAACAGGTAGAAGAAAAAAATGAGAAAGAAAATGAGAGAGTCGATAACTTGGAAAAGGAAAAACAAACCAAAAAAATGTCTATAGAAAATACCTTAAAGAGTAGAATTAACCAAATGGAAAAAAAATACATACAAAAGCTAAATGAAGAAAATCACACATTACAAACTACGGGGCAAATGGAAGCTAGTGATTTTATGAGACAGCAAGAATCAGTCAAACAAACTAAAAAGAATTTTTAAAATGGAAGAAAATGTGAAGTACCTCATTGACAAAACAGTCAACTTGGGAAATGGATCCAGAAGACACATTGTAAAAAATTATTGGCCTATCCAAAAGTCATTATCAAAAACAGTCTGTATAGCAATCTAAAAGAGACCATTAGGGGAAATTGCTCCAATATCCTAGAAACAGAAGGAGAAATACTCATTGAAAGAATCCATCAGGGCAGCTAGGTGGTGCAGTAGTTAGAGCGTCAGCCCTGGAATCAGGGCAACCTGCGTTCAAATTTGATCTCAGATACTTAACACTTCCTAGCTGTGTGACCCTGGGCAAGTCACTTAACCCCAATTGCCTCAGGGAAAAAAAAATCCGTCCCCTCTGGAAAGAGATTCCACAAGGAAAACTCCAGGGACATTGTTACAAAACTCCAAAACTACAATCTCAAGGAAAATGCACTGCAAGCTCCCAGACAAAAACAATTCAAATACCAAGAAGCAACAGTCAGGATTACCCACAATCTGCCAACTTGAACAATAAAAAATCTGAAAGGCAAAGATCTTGGATAACAATCAAGAATTAACCATCTAACCAGATAGCATCATCTTTCAGGGGAGGAGATGGAGTTTCTTTCTTTTTGTTTTCTTTAAGTGTCTCCAGGCCTTTCTAAAATCATCCTCCTGATTGTTTCTTATAGAACAATAATATTCCATAACAATATTATTGTTCCATAAGAAATGACCAACAGGAGGATTTCAGAGAGGATTGGAGAGATTTGCATGAACTGATGCTGAGTGAAATCAGCAGAACCAGGAGAACATTATACACAGCAACAAGACTATACGATGATCAATTTTGATGGACATGGTTCTCTTC
>JAJPUD010031800.1:0-12305 GCA_023553655.1 Myrmecobius fasciatus | reverse complement strand
TTTGGGGATGACTTTCTGTAATCTCATTGCTAATATCTTATTTAAAATTTTTGCATCAATATTCATTAGGGAAATTGGTCTATAGTTTTCTTTCTCTGTTTTCACCCTAACTGGTTTAGCTATCAGCACCATATTGGTGTCATAGAAGGAATTTGGCAGTATGCCTTCTGTCCCTATTTTCTCAAATAGTTTGTGTAGTATTGGAATTAATTGTTCTTTGAATGTTTGGTAGAATTCACATGTAAATCCATCTGGCCCTGGAGATTTTTTCTTAGGGAGTTGGTTAATAGCTTGTTCTATTTCTTTTTCTAATATGGGGCTATTTAAATAATTTATGCCCTCTTCGGTTAACCTGGGCAATCTGTATTTTTGTAGATATTCCTCCATTTCATTTAGATTATCAAACTTACTGGCATAAAGTTGGGCAAAGTAACTCTTAATTATTGCCCTAATTTCCTCTTCATTGGTGGAAAGTTCTCCCTTATTCTTGAGACTAATAATTTGATTTTCCTCTTCCTTTTTCTTATGAAATTAATTAAAGGCTTATCTATTTTGTTGGTTTTTTCATAGAACCAACTCTTAGTTTTATTTATTAATTCAATACTTTTTTATTTTCAATTTTATTAATTTCTTATTTTATTTTTAGAATTTCCAATTTGGTATTTAATTGAGGGTTTTTAATTTGTTCTTTTTCTATTTTTTTTTAATAATAAGCCCAATTCATTGATCTTTTCTTTCTCTATTTTATGCAAGTAAGCATCTAGAGATATAAAATTGCCCCTTATAACTGCTTTGGCTGTATCCCACAAATTTTGGTATGTTGTCTCCTTATTGTCATTCTCCTGGATGAAATTATTGATTGTGTCTATGATTTGCTCTTTCACCCATTCATTCTTCAGGATTAGATTATTTAATTTCCAATTAACTTTTGGTCTATTTTTGCATGTGATTTTTATTGCATCATGATCTGAACAAGATGCATTTACTATTTCTGCCTTTCTGCATTTGATTTTGAGGTTTTTACGCCCTAACACATGGTCTATTTTTGTATAAGTTCCATGGACTGCTGAGAAAAAAGTAAACTCCCTACTGTCTCCATTCAATTTTCTCCATAGATCTAGCATACCTAACTTTTCTAACAATTGGTTTATCTCCCTAGTTTCTTTCTTGTTTATTTTGTGGTTTGATTTATCTGATTCTGAGAGAGCCAGGTTGAGATCCCCCACTAGTATATTTTGGCTATCTATTTCTTCTTGCATCTCTCTGAATTTCTCCCCTAGGAATTTGGATGCCATTGCACTTGGTGCATATATATTTAGTATTGATATTGCTACATTATCTATGGTACCCTTTAATAAAATATAGTTTCCTTTCTTATCTCTTTTGATTAGATCTATCTTGGCTTTTACTTTATCTGAGATAAGGATTGCTACCCCTGCTTTTTTTTTGTTCACCTGAAGCATAATAAGTTCTGCTCCAGCCTTTTACCTTCATCCTATATGTGTCACTATGTTTTAGATGTGTTTCTTGTAGACAACATATTGTGGGATTCTGGTTTTTAATCCAGTCTGCTATCTACTTCCGCTTTATGGGAGAGTTCATCCCATTCACATTCACAATTAGAATAACTAATTCTTTATTTCCTGCCATCTTATTTACCCAACTTATGTTTTTCCCTTTCCTTTCCCCTTTCTCCCTTCCCCCTCCTCAGTACTTTGCTTTTGATGACCCCCTTCCCCACACAATCCTCCACCCTTTAGGTCCCCTCCCCCTTTTTTACTCTTTCCCCCTGATTCTTCTATTTTCCCTTCTATTAGTTTGTCCCTTACTTTTCCTCCTTTCCCTCCCACTTCCCTCTAGCAACAGACAAGTTTCTATGTGAAATCATGTGTCTGATATACACTTTTAGAGCCCATCCTGATGAGAGTAAGATTTACACAATGCTCAACTCCCTCCCCTCTTTCTCTCAATTATATTAGGTTTTCTTTGCCTCTTCAAGAGATTTTACCTTGTTTTTACCTCCTTCTTTTAGATCTTATTTTACCACTTTTTCCCTCTTTTCCCCAGTATGACAACCTTTCCCCCTCTAGTTTTCTTTTTCATATTATTAAAGTAATATCTAGTTAATTATACCCCCAAACTTTAAGTATCCCCATAGTAGAAATAAAGTTCTCAGGAGTCCTTTCCCTTTTACCTTTTTATGTATATCTTGAGTTCTGTGTTTGGATGTTGAATTTTTTGTTCAGATCTGGTCTTTTCATTAAAAATAGGTGAAATTCACCTATATCATTGAATGACCATCTTCTTTCCTGGAGGATAATGCTCATTCTAGTTGGATAGGTTATTCTTGGATGTAATCCAAGTTCCTTTGCCTTTCAGAATATCTGGTTCCAGGCCCTTAGATCCTTCAATGTGGAGGCTGACAGATCATGTGTGATTCTAATTATTGATCCTCAGTATTTTAATTGTTTCTTTCTAGCTGCTAGCAGAATCTTTTCCTTGGTGCGATAGTCCTGAAATGTTGCCATGATATTCCTTGGGGTTTTAATTTTGGGGTCTCTTTCAGGAGGTGATCGGTGAATTCTTTCAATGGTGATTTTGCCTTCTGATTCTACAATCTCAGAACAGTTTTCTTTCAGGATTTCCTGGAAGATAGTGTTTAGATTCTTTTTTTTTCATCATGACTTTCAGGAAGTCCAATAATCCTTAGATTGTCTCTCCTAGATCTATTTTCCAAGTCAGTTGTTTTTCCTAGGAGATATTTCATATTTTCTTCTAATTTTTCATTTTTTGTTTTTGTTTGACTGATTCTTGAAGTCTTATGGAGTCATTCACTTGCATTTGTTCAATTCTTATTTTTAAAGTGTTGTTTTCTTCAGTTACCTTTTTAAGCTCCTTTTGTAACTGGCCAATTTGTTCATTGCACTCTTTTCCCACTTCACTAATTTTATTTTTCAATAAATTGGTGTCTTTGCCATATCTCTTTTGGAGGGTTTCTTGCACTGACTTCAGTTTATTTTCCTATTTATCCTCAAACTCTCTTTTGAGATTCTGTATGCAATCTTCCAGAAAAACCTTTTGAAAAGGGGACCAGTGATGGTCCTTTATATCTTTCTCTTGAGTTTTGTCTAAAGGAACCTCAGGATCTGGGATCATCCCTTCTTTCTCTCGATAGAAGCTGTCTATGGTGAGAGGTGTCTTTTGCTTCTTCATTTTTTTTTTAGGCAGCGTGGATGTGTCTTTAAGGCTAGGAAAAGCGGAGGCTGAAGTTCTTTGCCCTGGTGCAATTTGGTGTATTAACTTAAGGTGCTGGGCTGGTGGGGGCTAGGACTAAGTCAGAATTACTCCTTAAACAAGGAAAGTCTGCCAGAACACTTGCCCCCAATCAGGGCAGAGTATCCCAAGTGCCTCAGATAAACTCCAGGTGTTTGGAGTTTGGAGTTTCTGCCATGATGAGCTGAGTCCCACCCTCACTTGCAGCCTTCACCGAGTCCACTGTTTATCCCTCTGTGAGAGTTAAACAAACCTGATGTGAAGTTCTTCAGAGATATCTGCAAGCAGTGTCCAAGTATTTCTGAAATGGTTGACTTGAAGATCAGTTCAGAGCCTTATTTTATTGTTGATTTGAGAGAAGATTGGAGGAGGATGCAGAGAGTCACGTTTTCACTCCGCCATCTTGGCTCCACCCCCCCACACACACACACCTCTGATTCTTAATATGTGACTAGATCACCTTCTCTTCCCATTATAAAATTCCTTAGTGACTATTTACTATTATTTTCCTTTGGAGTGTGTGTGTGTGTGTGTGTCTGTGTGTGTGTGTGTGTGTGTGTGTGTGTGCATGTGTATAAATACTTCAGCCTGCTCACAATTACCATGTGATTTTCCATTATTTTCTTGTTTTTGGCACTCTTTTTCCACTTCACTAATTTTATTTTTCAATAAATTGGTGTCTTTTTCATATCTCTTTTGCAGGGCATCATATCCTTCTTGCAAGATATTGTATCCTTCTTGCACTGATTTCAGTTTATTTTCCCATTTATCCTCCAGCTCTCTTTTGAGGTTCTTTATGCAATCTTCCAGAAAGGCCTTTTGAAAAGGTGACCAGTGATGGTCCTTGCTGATTTTCTCTGGAGTTTTGTCTAAAGGAACCTCTGGATCTGTGGTGATCATCTCTTCTTCCTCTTTATAAAAGCTGTCTATGGTGAGAGCTCTCTTTTTCTTCTTCATTTTTTTTTTTTTTTAGACAGCGTGGATAGCTCTTTAAGGTAGGGAAAAAAAACGGCGGCTGAAAAAGCTTTGCCCTGGGGCACTTCAGCGAGTTGACTTAAGGTGCTGGGCCGGTGGGGGCTAGGACTAAGTCCGAATTATTCCTTAAACAAGGCTGCCAGAACACCTGCCCCCAGTCAGGGCAGAGTGTCCTGAGTGCCTCAGATAAACTCCAGGTGTTTGGAATTTGGAGTTTGGAGTTTGGAATTTCTGCCAAGATGAGCTGAGCTGAGTCCTACCCTCACTTCCGGCTACACAGAAGTCGTCTATTTATCTCTCTGTCCGAGTCCAACTAACCTGATATGAAGGTATCCAGAGAGCAGTGTCCAAATATTTCTGAGTTCGTTGACTTGAAGATCAGTTCAGAGGCTTATTTTATTGTTGATTTGAGAGAAGATCGGAGGAGAAGCAGAAAGTCACCTTTTCACTCCGCCATCTTGGCTCCCCCCATCTTCTTTTTTTTTAAATTTTATTTGCATAACATATGTGTGGGTAATTCTTCAACAATAACCCTTACATAGCTTTCCGTTACAAATTTTTCCCCCCAACTCCCCACCCCTCCCCTAGATGGCAGGATATCCACTACATGTTAATTATGTTAAAATATTGGCAAATCGAATATATGTATACATATTTCCAAACTTATCATTGCTGTGCAAGAAAAATCTTATCTACACAAACGATATATCAGATAAAGGAAACACAATGTAAGCAAACATCAATCAAGGAGTATGAGACATCTTTTTTTTTAAATTAAAGAAAAAGAAAAATGTATTGTGCTTATCATGCATCAATCATTGTGCTAAGTGCTGAAGGTATAAATATACAATACAACAAAGCAAGACAGTCTCTGTTCTCAAGATGCTTATTTTTTTTTAATTAAAGTTTTACTTTTTAAATAGAAATGTATTTTCTCTTCCTGCCATCCCTACCTCATGAGGGGGGAAAAGAAAAAAAAAATCCCTGCTAACAAATATATATACTCAGGAAAACTAATTTTCTTATTAGCTGTGCAGGAAAATGGGAATGCCTCATTGCATCAGTCACCTTTCTGTCAGGAGGTGGATAGAATGCTTCATCATTAGTCCTATAAAATCACAGATGGTCATTGTATTGATCATAATTCTTAACTATGGACTAAGTTCTTAATTATGTATTAAGTTTTTAACTAACTTCTAGATTTTTGTTTTTATAGTCTTCTTGTTTTTGTATAAATTGTGTTCCCTTATCAGTTAAAAGTTTTCAAACTTATTTGATTTCATGTTTTTTCATGTGTCTTTGAATTATCTAGTTCCTCAAAAGTATTTCCTTACTTTCAAGAACTTGAGTTCAAATCTCAGACACTAGCTGCATGATTGCAAGCAAATTACTTAACTCTGTTTCCCTCAGTTTTCTCATCTGAAAAATGAGCTGGAGAAGGAAATGGAAAACCATTCCAGTATCTTTGCCAAGAAAACCCCAAATGGATTCACAGAGTTGGAAACAACTGATAAAATCTAGGTCACAGGGCATGAATTGTTTAGTAATTTTGAGTGTATAATTCTAAATTGTTCTCTAGAACAGCTGTATCTATTTATCTATGCACTAATGATGAAATATCATTGTGCCTGTTTTTCCACAATCCCTCCAAGATTTGTTAGTTTCCTCTTTCATCATCATTGCCAAACTGAAGAGTGATATGGAATCTCAAAATTATTTTAATCTGCATTTATCTAGTTGGTAGTAATTTGGAACTTTTATTTTCATGTAGTTAAAGATAGCCTGTTTTTCTTCTCTTGAGAACTGTGTGATGCTCATCTTTATTTCTTGGGGGGAGGATCTTGTTGTCATAAAGCAAAATTGATACAATTTTAGTGTCGAAAAGATGAACCTTTGCTTTTATGGTATACTAATAGTCATAAAAAGATTTTCACAATTTCCCTCAAGCAATCTAGTCCACCCTTTTCCTTTTTTTCCTATCTAGATTCACTTTTTTTCCAATCTGTATTTTCTATTTCATTTATAACTACTTTTGAACAACTTCTATAGGTAATATATCTTAAAATACGCTCTTGAAAAATATGCAAAGTATTTGTAATAGATTTTGTTTTTGTTTTTTGATTTCTCAATAGATGGATCATAGGTGGAATGGAGAGAATTCAGAACTGAAAATAAAAATAAATGAAAAAATAAAATATATGTAAAATAATTTGGGGGATGGGTACAGATTCAATATTAGGGGTAATTTATTACCAATAAATTAGGGATTCCAGAGGACATAGTAGAAGGGAAAGCAAGACTGGAATAGGAAAAGAGGAAGAATGAGTCTGATCTCCATTCATATGAGAGAGTGAGGAGTGGTGATCAGTGCCAGGAATTTAGGCCTAGTCAATCTGTAGCTCAAAGCAGGAATACTGAATAGAGACATAGGATTGTAGATTGTCAAACCCTAACCAAAAATAAAGGTAATGTTGATGTGTAATTTTGATTATTCACAAACAGATGGGAAGTTGGAAGTTTATGTCCATAAATGGCAGAGCAAATGTTTAGTTCCTAAACTTAATGTTAATGCTTAATGTTCAAGACTGAAAATAGTGTAGTCCTGAGGCAAAATTGATTATAGAGGGGTGAAACAGCTATAGGTGCTCACCCTTATCCATGTCAGCTCATCATCTCTTCACCTTCTATCCAATTGTGTAACTGTGCACCTGGATCATATTGCTGTATCTCTTTGACACTACTGTCCCATTTCTACTCATATGTAGCAATGTCCTGTGTTTTGGACCTCTCTATCAGGGTCAACACTTTGTGCATCATTCTTCTAGGTTTTGAATCTTAATCTCTGGGGAAGTTAATGTATTCAATTCTTACACTACTATGGTGAGAAGAAGGAAAAATATATAGTTTCTGGAGTAGTGAGTGTAGGAAAACAAACTTACTTAGTTTATTAGATCTAGTCTAATCAGGTCTAAGAGTATGCTTCATATTACGTTTAGAAATTTAGAATGCATCCAGGACATTATCATTTAGCCTGTCCTCTTTGTGAGCAACCTTTCTAATCCCTGCCCCTCTACTGCACCAATTGCTTTTGGAAAAGGAAGATTAATGGACCATTCTGTGTATCAATTCATTTTGCATGTGACTGCAATGACAAAATTTCACTTGACCATCACTCCCCTTTATGTGTGTTCTCTCACTTTTTGAATATAATCTTCTTAAGGTCAAGGACTCTGATTGTTTCTGTCCCTATATCTCTGTCTTTGTCTTTCTGTTTCTATCTCTCATATTCCTACTACTTAGTTTAGTGACTAGTTTATGGCAATTACTCAACAAAATGCATTTCTCTCCCTGTTTCTATCTCTCTGTCTCTGTCTGTCTGTCTCTCTGTCTGTCTTTGTCTTTCTCTAGGATTTAATCCAACATTTAATAACAATACTGGGAGATAGTGGTGGGAAGTGTATAATCACTTAGAAGTCTTTGCTTCTGGTTACATTCAGAAGATTAACCCTGTTTAGCTAGATTTAGCAGCAGTAGCAATCATTAAATAGTAAGCTAATAACTTGGGCATTTTTTCCCCATGATATATGAAATATCTGAGGAAGAGACATTTTAAATAGAGCTTGTTACATTTTCCTGTTTCTCCCCTTTACCTACAAAAGTGGTATATACCCTCTGGATTGATTATTCATCTTCCACTGATTTAATTGAAAGTAAATTAAGCTAAAAGATATAGGAAGTGTCAAAGTCTAGGCCATTAGGTTAATGAGCTTTCTGCATAAGGTCACATCAGAGAGAGTATCCTGCTACAAATAAGGATATATTTGAAGTATCTCCTAGTAGATGCAGCTCTTTCTTCTGTGTCTCAGGGTTATGGGAAATACTTGTGTTTAAATCTTTAGAATATGAAAGCATGGGATAATTTCCTTTTATTTCACAATTAGGATAGACAGAATGGAATCAGAGATTTGGTAAACTGAATTTTTACCAATACAAAATGTTTCCTAAATTAGAGTCTGTACAACCAAATTTATGAAAAGTATCTATTGACAATAAAAAAGCAGACAAAAACTCAAGATATTCAACAAACTAACATTTGAAACATTTCACTTAATTATGAAAAGGATGTCATTGATTTAGAGAATCCTATAACTACACTGAAGGGAAAAATTGTGTGACTGAGCTTAGCTCTTACCCATGAAATTGAGAGTAATAAGTGATGTAAATGAGGCTAACGGATGTGATCTCAGAGAACAGAAAGGAAATCCATTATGGAAAGATGTTGGCAAGGCAATTCTTTACATGCCATTCAGTGGACATTTGAAGATAGAAGATCTATTCTGATAGGCTAAGGAAATGACATGAAATACATGTTTTACAGGAAAAATGTATTTGTAATTGCAGAAAAAAAATATTCATGAGAATAATCAAATCAAGAAAAATATACTGCTAGGTCTAGTCATGAATTGAAAATCCACTTTGGGACAATATCAGGGACCCTGAAAAAAAATTTGCCTGATGGGTACTGATTTATAAAGCTCATACTGATGTGAGAGCTATTTGCATGGACTGTCATGCAGATGTGGAGGCAAAATTAAAATATTAGAATTATGCAATCATAGACTGACAGAGCTGGAAGGGATTTTAGAGATTATCTAGTCAAATACCCTCATTTTACCAAAGAAGGCATGGAGGCTGAGAAAAGAGAATGATTTTGCTCAAGGGAACATGGTTAGGAAGTAATTGAGGAAAGACTCCGTGTTTCTAGAAATTCACAATATAGTCTCTCCTTTAGACTGTTTTTATCTTGGACATCAGAGTGAAAATTAGGAATAATGAGAAGAAATTGTAGAGCATTAGATTTCAAGTCAACTTGATTAAACAATTATTCATTTCATCTTGATATAAGAGAAAAATTGCTAATAGAATTATCCTACAGTGAATGGGGCTGATGTGCAAAGTAGTTGTTTGCCTTTTCAACAAAGCTCAAGAAATGCCAGATGACCATTTATCAAGATTATTGTAGACAAGATTCTTGTAAAGTTGTGAGTTGGACCGTATGACTTCCAGAGATACTTTCAACTCTGAAACTTGATAATTCTATCATAAAAACTCATGTTGTTTTTTTAAGATTCTCATTTTCTCTTAGTTGATAACTTCTACTATTTCACTCTGTGACCTTGACGCAAAAAAATTTTTTTCTGCATCTCATTTTTCCCAATCTATAAAATGAAGAGAGATGAAAGAGATGAATTTTAAGGCATCTTCTCAATCTAATATCCTATGGTCTACTACTGTTTGATTACCTCATCATAGAACCTAGAAGGGTATCTTTCCCCCACAAGCCTAACATTATGCCTCATATGTACCTGGTTAATGCATTTATCATGTAACATTATGTATTATAGCTATTTATTTGTATTTGTTACCCTGGATTGCATGGTGTAGTGGTAAGAACAGGAGGTATAAGATCAGGTAAGATCTAGATTCAAACTCTACCTTCTATACTTATTAGACCTATGAGTAAATCATTTTACTTCTTTCCTATTTCCTCATCCATAAGATGGAGATAATAATACCTGTGGTGTTTAACTTATAGAGTTATTATGGAACCAAATAAGATACTCTACAGTCAAATGACTGTGTAAAATGTGTTTTGAACACTGAAGAAGTATATTAATTTGTTAGTTATTACTTTTGCTTATCCATGAAGTTCTCACAAACAGAGACTATGCCTTATCACAACACTATGTTTTATATATGCTCAGCATTCAAGATACCTCAAGAAAAGTTGTAGAATTTAGAATTCTGGAAGAAAAGGCAAAAAACTGGTCATATTTTTTAACCCAAAAGTGTAATTTATGTATATACAGTTGAGAGGTCAAAGAGCAAAAGAAAAGGCCCATGAATATCAAAATAGCCATTGCAATATCTTTTTTGTGATAGCAAAAAATGCAAAATGGGCGCCCATGAATTGGGAAATGGCTGAACCAATTATGACATATGAATAGAATGGAATATTTTTGTGCCATAAGAAACAACACATGAATAATTCCAAAAAGGACATGATAACTTAAATGAACTGAAAATAGAAATAGAACGACTTCTAGAAATAATACAATGATACAAATGAAAAAAAAAACACACAGCAAGGAAGGCAGATTCTGAGTAATTGTAATGAACAATCCTGGTTCCAGACCTTATATAATAAAACACATTTCTTTTTTCTCAGTAGAGAAGTAAGGCACTATTGGTGTGGAATATTCTATATGTTGTCAAATATATTTGCTATGATAATTGTTATTTTTAAGTGTCTTTATTTTTTATAGGGAGAGTTAAGTAGGGGTGGGTGTATACTCATAAATGACTGTGGTATAGAACTAAAAGGCATGAATGTAAATTTGCTTCAAATGTTTGTAAAATGACTGACTAAATGAACAAAGAAAGAATTAAAAGGGAAATGTATTTCCCAAATGGGAACCACAGAAGAGTAGCTAGCAGTAAGCTTACTTCTGTATTTCTTAACTTCCTCTTGGTCCTCAGGCAATATTAAAGTTCATCTTGCTTGTTTTGCTTCATCTGGTTCAAACATTGCTTCTTTTGTCAAATTGGAATATTCCTTGTGATTTCATTTCTTTTAAACTCTAAATATGTATGAAGTTGCCTATTAAAGAGAGCATGCATAATATATGTAAAGAGAAAATATGGCATCACCTATGCTCAGTTGCTCTAATAAATACAGGAGCCTTTAATAGTACCCTCAATAACACTTATGTTCCAGGTGAAAAATACAACTGTTCTTTGCACACGTTCGCAATGAGATTGGTGACCAGGATTCCCAGTAGTATCAAAGGATTGAGTGTGGGAGTCTATGGAGATGCATTATTAGGGTATGTCGTGCATGGGAATCTAGTCTGTCTTGGCAGGTAGGGGATTTAGAATCAAAGTTACATTAGTATCAGCATCCAGCTTCATGCACTTTGCCTCACCGACAGTATCGTGTATTGAGGAGCAATTAGTGAGTCACTAGAGATCCTTCTGTAGACTCGGAGGGTCAAAGAAGCTAATTAACCTTCTTCTTGCATTCCAAACAGACTAACAACAATCAGAGCCAAATCTCAGGGGGGAGAGAGAAGAACATGGTTTAAAAAAAAAGAGCCATCTCAGTTTTAAAATGTTAGCAGAATTTTTTAAAGAAAAATTCTTAGGAAAGAAATCTGTGGAAAACAAACACAGATTTTACTAATGAAATTCTGAGCTGGAAGTGGGGGCATTTTGATACTTTTTTTTCTGTTCTTATTTTTTATGTATCTACTATGTGCAGATTCATAAATCTGAAGTGAACTGACTGGAATAGTGAATAGATTGCTTGTTAGGAAAACTATGATTCAATTCCCACTTTTAACACTTATGGTTATATTATCTTGGATAAGTCAAAACCTCTACAAGCCTCAAGGGAATCCTACAGGCATAAATAGGTAGCCTTTATAACCAGAGGGTTTTGATCTGTATTGAGGAGGAGAATTTACACACTTACACACTTTCCCAAGCTGACTGAATCACACAACCTTGACATATTTAAGTATATGCTGTATGTGTACTGCTAGCATCTGTAGGGAATTTAGACACAAATAAGGCACAGATCCCTGCTAACAAGGAACTTTAGATCTTGTAGAGAAGATAAAACATGTACAAATAACTTTACTGCAAAATAGAATGTGAGAAGAGCCCTAAAAGAAGTAGAAAATTGGAACAGTCAGAGGGGAAAGTTCTGGCTAAGAGTATAGTGGGAATTAGAGAAAATATCAAAGCACCAAATGAGCTGGAAGAATGCCTGATTCAAATGAGAGATGATGAAGGCCCAAAATTGAGTATTTCCTTTTTCCTTTCCTCTCCTCAACTTTTCCCTCTCCTCACCTTTCCCTTCTCCTCTCTTTACCCCTCTCCTTTCCTTTCCTTTCCTTTCCTTTCCTTTCCTTTCCTTTCCTTTCCTTTCCTTTCCTTTCCTTTCCTTTCCTTTCCTTTCCTTTCCTTTCCTTTCCTTTCCTTTCCTTTCCTAT
>JAJPUD010031799.1:0-12307 GCA_023553655.1 Myrmecobius fasciatus | reverse complement strand
CAATATAAGGCCAGGAGAAAATAGAGCAAAAGTTAATTGGAAATTAAATAATCCAATCCTAAAGAATGAATAGGTGAAAGAGCAAATTATAGACACAATCAATAATTTTATCCAGGAGAATGACAATAATGAGACAAGAAATGTGTGTGGGATACAGCCAAAGAAGTTATATGTTGTAATTTTATATTTGTAGAACTTTACCCACATTACAGAGAGAAAGAGAAGAACAATGAATTGGGCTTACCATTTAAAAAAAAAACTAGAAAAAGAACAAATTCAAAACTCTCAATTAAATACCAAATTGGAAATTCAAAAATTAAAAGGAGTGACTAATAAAACTGAAAATAATAAAACTATTGAATTAATAAATAAAACTAAAAGTTGCTTTTATGAGAAAACCAACAAAATAGATAAGCCTTTAGTTAATTTGATCAGAAAAAGGAAAGAGGAAAATCAAATTGTTAGTCTCAAAAATGATAAGGGAGAACTTCCTGAAGAGGAAATTAGAGTAATAATTAGGAGTTACTTTGTCCACCTTTATGCCAGTAAATTTGATAATCTAAATGAAATGGAGGAATATCTACAAAAATATGGATTACCCAGGTTAACAGAAGAGGAAATAAATTATTTAAATAGCCCCATTTTAGAAAAAAAGAAATAGAACAAGTTATTAACCAACTCCCTAAGAAAAAATCTCCAGGGCCAGATGGATTTACCTGTGAATTCTACCAAACATTCAAAGAAAAATTAATTCCAATACTATATAAAGTATTTTAAAGAATAGGGAAAGAAGGTGCACTACCAAATTCCTTCTATGATACCTATATGGTGCTGATAGCTAAACCAGGTAGGGTGAAAAATGAGAAAGAAAGCTATAGACCAATTTCCCTAATGAATATTGATGCAAATTTTTTAAATAAGATATTAGCAATGAGATTACAGAAAGTCATCCCCAGGATAGTACACTATGATCAAATAGGATTTATACCAGGAACGCAGGGTTGGTTCAATATTAGGAAAACTATCGGCATAAT
Source organism: Myrmecobius fasciatus (assembly GCA_023553655.1). Classification (NCBI taxonomy): domain Eukaryota; kingdom Metazoa; phylum Chordata; class Mammalia; order Dasyuromorphia; family Myrmecobiidae; genus Myrmecobius; species Myrmecobius fasciatus. The sequence continues at coordinate 11,273 of JAJPUD010031799.1, read as the reverse complement.
CAATTATATTAATAACCAAACTAACAAAAATCATATGATTATCTCAATAGATGCAGAAAAAGCTTTTGATAAAATCCTACACCCTTTCCTATTAAAAACCCTGGAGAGTATAGGAATAAATGGGCTTTTCCTTAAAATGATCAATAGCATCTATTTAAAATCATCAGCAAGCATCATATCAAAATATGTCAGCAAACTAGTAATGGAGACAAACTAGAACCATTCCCAAAAAGATCTGGAGTGAAACAAGGCTGCCCACTGTCACCATTACTACTTAATACTGTATTAGAAATCTTAGCTTTGACAGTAAGAGAAGAAAAAGGCATTAAAGGAATTAGAGTAGGTAATGAGGAAATCAAATTATCATTCTTTGCAGATGACATAATGGTATACTTAGAGGACCCTAGAGATTCCACTAAAAATTGCTAGAAACAATTCACAACTTTAGCAAAATTACAGGATACAAAATAAATCCACAGAAATCATCAGCATTTTTATATATTACCAACAAAGTTCACCAGCAAGAGATACACAAAGAAATTATATTCAAAATAATTGTTGATAGTATAAAATATTTGGGAATCTATCTGCCAAGGAAAAGTCAAGAGCTCTAAGAACTAAACTACAAAACACTTTCCACACAAATAAACTCAGACCTAGCCAATTGGAAAAACATCAAATGCTCATGAGCAGGCCGAGCAAATATAATAAAAATAAAAACATTTCACAAACTAATTTACCTGTTTATTGTCATACCAATCAAACTCCCAAGAAATTATTTTATAGATCTAGAAAAAATAGTAGCAAATTTCATTTGGAAGAACAAAACATCAAGAATTTCAGGGGAATTAATGAAAAAAAAAAGCCAATGAAGGTGGCCTTGCTGGACCAGATCTAAAACTATATTATAAAGCAGATATCATCAAAACCATTTGGTACTGGCTAAGAAATAGAATAGTCGATCAGTGGCATAGGATAGGCTCACAGGCCAAACTAGGTAATAACTATAGAAATTTAGTGTTTGATAAACCCGAAGACCCCAGCTTTGGGGATAAGTACTCACTATTCGCCAAAAACTGCTGGGAAAATTGGAAACTAGTGTGGAAAGAATTAGGCCTCGACCCACACCTAACACTGCATACCACGATAAGATCTAAATGGGTTCATGATCTATATATAAAGAGTGATAAAAGCAAATTAGAAGAACCTAGGATAGTTTACCTGTCAGACCTGTGGAGATGGGATAAGTTTATGTCCAAAGAAGAATGGGAACCCTTAATTGAATACCAAATAGATCATTTTGATTATATTAATTTATAATGTTTTTTGGTTTGTTTGTTTGTTTTTGTTTTTGTTTTTTTACAAACAAAACTAATGCAGACAAGATGAGGAGGGAAGGAATAAATTGGGAAATCGTCCTTACATTTAATGCTTCTGATAAATGCCTCATTTCTAAAATATAGAGAATTGTCTCATATTTATAAGAATTCAAGCCATTCTCCAATTGATAAATTGTCAAAGGATATGAACAGACAATTTTCAGATGATGAAATTAAAACCATCTCTAGTCATATGAAAAGGTGCTCCAAATCACTATTGATCAGAGATATGCAAATTAAGACAACTCTGAGGTACCACTACACACCTGTCAGATTGGGTACAATGACAGGAAAAGATAACGATGAATGTTGGAGGCGATGTGGGAAAACTGGGACTCTGATACATTGTTGGTGGAACTGTGAACGGATCCAACCATTCTGGAGAGCAAAGTTATCAAACTGTGCATACCCTTTGACCCAGTAGTATTTCTATTGGGCTTATATCCCAAAGAGATCTTAAAGGAAGAAAAGGGACTCACATGTGCAAGAATGTTTGTGGCAGCCCTTTGTGTAGTGGCTAGGAATTGGAAGCTGAATGGATGCCAATCAATTGGAGAATGGCTGAATAAATTATGGTATATGGATGTTATGGAGTATTATTGTTCTATAACAAACAACCAACAGGATGATTTCAGAGAGGCCTGGAAAGACGTGCATGAAGTGATGCTGACCGAAATGAGCAGAACTAGGAGATCCTTATACCTGGCAACAACAAGACTATATGATGATCAAAATTCTGATGGACATGGCTCTCTTCAACAATGAAATGCTTCAAACCAGTTCCAATTGTTTATACACCCAGAGAAAGGGATATGAAATGTACACCACAACATAACATTTTCATGCTCTCTATTGATGTTTGCTTGCATTGGATTTCCTTTCTCAGATTTTTTTTCTTGTAGATATGATTTTTCTTGCACAGCAAGATGTGTGGAAACATGAATACATATATTCGATTTGTCAAGTATTTTAAAATAATAACATGAAGTGGACTTCCTGCCATCTAGGTGAGGGGTGGGGACTAGAGGGAAAAAGTTTGTAATGGAAAGCTTTGTAAGGGTCACTGTTGAAGAATTACCCATACATATATTTTGCAGATACAAATCTTTAATAAAAAAAACAATTAATGGGGAATAACAAAGGCATTTGTGCTTCAGGATAGGAAATATAATCCTGTCTTTTGGAGTTTCAAAGGAGTCTACTAATCTAGGCACCCATTCTTGCAAGAATATAAAATAAATCTTTCCTGCATTCAAAAAAAAGAGTATCCCTATCAGGTATTTCTAGATTGTGTATTTACTATTCTTGTGACATGTGAGTCCCTGGATTTTTCCTCAATATGTGCTCACTTATCATGGTGAATATGGACAAAATTCTTAGCCTCTCATGTCCCAGGCAATTAATTCTCCTAGGTATAAGTTGTATCTGAGTGCCAAGCCAGTTAGCTAATTTTAAAAAATGGATTTAGGGAATACACTTAATTTTACTAAATTCTGTGGCTTTTTAATGCTGTTACCTTTCTTACTTTTCTGTTTTCTCCAGATGAAGTAAAGGAATAGAATTTGTAAGATTATGTGTCCAGCACTCATCAAATCAAGGGTACAGAGATCAGGAAATTTGATTATGCAGTAATTTTCTAAGGACTGGTCTAGGTAAATACAAACAGGCAAAGTCTTATCCTCATAAAGTAGTGTTAAGCTTCATCATGAAAGCTAAGGAATCAATAGATATAGAGCCTTTAGATAATTGTAAAATATAGTTTCTCCCCTTCCAACCATATATAAGGGGACAGCTTGCAGAGAATTCCATAATACACAAACAGCAAAATTTTTGAGTAACCAAACTCAAATCTGACAATTACCACATCAGAAGTACAGACAGTAAAGTCATCAGAACAAGGGTAACTCTCTTTCATTGCAAGTCCGCAGGTTTCTTGAAATTGGAGGTATGTTGATCAATAACCATGAGTTATGTACCATGTGCAAGAATTTTATAATTAGCTTCCCTGTCTGCTTGACTTTCCCCACTTGTTAAGTAGAGACAAAAATTCTCTCTTTTTTTTCTAAAGCATTACCTTTTCTATTTTTGTAGGATAATTTGAAGAACTCAGATGATATTGGGAAAAGAGATGAATGAAAAAAGTCTTTCCTTTTTGGCAAGTCCTAGAGGAATGTTGATCATGGTCTTTTCAGTTGATCACTGCTAAATATCAGATACTTGTAGGTTTCTTGAGACAAATCCAACTAATCTTTTGAAAGAAAACACATTTGGCATGGTTCAAGGAATACTATTTTAGCAGGATTCCCAATGTACCAAAAGCATTTGAAAAACAAGCTTTTAATGATCCACATTTTCATATGAAAAATAAAGATCATATTGATCAGTTATTTATAGTATATGATGAGTTCTTTTTAAAGAAGCCAATAGGAATTCTTTCTTCCTTCCATTTCTGTTGTAAAAACACACCAAGCATTGATATTCAATTTGGGCAAGAAAATTCAGAATTTGAAAAGTTTGGAGGAGTGTCCTTGACATCTTAATTCAGAGATTGAAAGATAAAGAATCATTACCTTTGCAGAGTATAAGAAAAAATATTTTTAAAACTCCTCCTATTTCTTGATTTCAGGAAATGTGGAAGCCTGGCAAAATTCCCTGGACTTTTGCCCAAGGGAAAAACACATTCTTATTCTAAATGTGAAAAAACTATGTAGTTAATAAGTGGTCAGTCATTCTAGGCAGAATATTTTCCAGGCTAGATAAAAACGTTTCAAATTATGTCAGTAAAAGTATTGAGAGAAGACAAAAAAATGCTCACATATTTTCCAAACCTTTACAGAAATGTAAATTTAGAGCTAGAAGAGACACAGTGATCTAGCCCCCAGCTAGAGACCCCTATATGGGATTTCATAACAGAATGTGGGAGTTCACAAAATTATGATTTATTAAAATAAATGCTTGATTTGTATACCTCTTTTATATACCTATAAACCCAGAATCATGTAAAAAATTTCTCAGGTGAAAAGGAGTCATGAATATAAAAAGTTTAAGAATCTCAGATCTAGCCCAATCCCCTCATTTTATAGATATGGAAACTGAGTCAAGGGGAAGATGAGTGATTTGCACAACAGGAATAGCTTCAGTGGTATATTTTGAACTAAGGTCCTCTAGAGTCCATGCTCTTTCAGCCCTATACTATGTCACTGCCATGATGTGAACTAACTTCATTTGATCTTTTAAAAGAATCTCCATTTGTACCCTTCAATTAATTTAAACATATATGCTTCATATGCTATTTTTGGTGATGTTTTATTTCATTGTCCTGCTAATAAATCTATTGAAATAGATGTTTCTTTTGCTAAACTCCTCTTGCAAACTCAGTGTGTGGAACAAATTCCATAATCATGCACCTTGCATAGGAGTTAGTATTTGTGCCATTTCTCACTTTCTTCTTTGAAAATGCAGACAGAATGTGAGAAAAATTAAGAATTGTTTCTGGACTACTTTCTTTGCACTGGATTGTTTTTTGAGATCCAGACACATTAAATTTCTCCTTAAATCCTCTTTCAACTCAATGAGTCATCTCTAGTGGTATGATTAATGTAGAACTCCTGGACTCAAATTTTCCATTTGAGTCAATAGAGTGGGTGGAGGATACTAGTTTTTTATCTGCTTGCCTTTTGATAAATCAAACTCCATTTTCATTCAATATCCATTCACTTGACATAATCCTCAGGGTTAAGGACTATGTTTTAGACATTCTGATACACTCTGCAGGGAAAATGAAGGGAATGGAAAAAAAAATATTGCTTTCAAGGAGCTTAAAATGTGGTAGGGTTGTTGTAGTGTAGACTTTGTATATTTCTTTAAAACTACTCAAGTACTGTTTCCTCTAGAATGTCTATCCTGTTCTCCTAGATAGCATCAGTTCACTATCTAAAATTACTTTCCTCCAAAATTGCATTTGTCTTATATATATAGTTAATATCTCACTTTCTGACTTTAACTGTCTTTCTGTCTGTTTCTATATCTCTGTCTCCTTTTGTGTGCCTGCCTCTACCTCTTTTTCTCTCTTTTCCTTTTGCCTGCTTTCTTGCACATTAGATTGTAAACCTCATGAAAACCAAGGACTGTTTTTGCTTTTACTTTATATTCCTAAAACTTTCCACAGTGCTTGGTACATAAAAAATAAGTAATGCTTATTGATTGATTTCTCTTTTGTTCTCTCCTATTTTCCTTCATAGCACTAAGGAATAAAATACCCAGAAGTCAAAGTCATTCCAACTCATAAGCAGAATAAGAACTCACATAAAAATGATAATTAAGAATCATAAAGAATTGTGATTCTGGCATTACTATATATTTTTTAAATTTCCTTGCATTAATCTTTATTATTTTGGGCTAAATGCTATCCTTCCTATAATTTTTAACTAAAGGCCTATCTTCTGTTAACATTTCATTGTTGAAGAGAGCCATGTCCATCCGAATTGATCATCATATAGTATTGTTGTTGCCGTGTATAATGATCTCCTGGTTCTGCTAATTTCACTCAGCATCAGTTCATGCAAGTCTCTCCAAGAATCTCTGAAATCATCCTGCTGGTCGTTTCTTACAGAGCAATAATATTCTATAACATTCATATACCATAATTTATTCAGCCACTCTCCAATTGATGGGCATCCCTTCAGTTTCCAGTTTCTGGCCACTACAAAAAGGGCTGCCACAAACATTCTTGCACATGTGGGTCTCTTTCCCTCCTCTAAAAATCTCTTTGGGATATAAGCCCAATAGAAACACTGCTGGGTCAAAGGGTATGCACAGTTTGATAACTTTTTGAGCATAGTTCCAAATGGCTCTCTAGGAATGGTTGGATCTGTTCACAGTTCTACCAACAATGTATTAGTGTCCCAGGTTTCCCACATTCCCTCCAACATTCATCATTATCTTTTCCCATCATTTTAGCCAATCTGATATGTGTGTAGTGGTATCTCAGGGTTGTCTTAATTTGCATTTTTCTGATTAATGGTGATTTGGAGCACCTTTTCGTGTGACTAGAAATAGTTTTAATTTCATCATCTGAAAATTGTCTGTTCATATCCTTTGACCATTTATCAATTGGAGAATAGCTTGAATTCTTATGAATATGAGACAATTCTCTATATATTTTAGAAATGAGATATTTATCAGAATCCTTAAATGTAAAGATGATTTCCCAATTTATTGCTTTCCTCCTAATCTTGACTGCATTGGTTTTGTTTGTACAAAACTTTTTTAACTTAATATAGTCAAAATTATCTATCTGGTGTTCAATTAAGAGTTCCAGTTCTTCTTTGGACATAAATTTATTCCATCTCCACAGGTCTGAGAGGTAAACTATACTACATTCCTTCAATTTACTTATAATATCACTCTTTATATCTAGATCATGAACCCATTTAGATCTTATCTTGGTATGCGGTGTTAGGTCTGGGTCAAGCCCTAATTTCTTCCACACTAGTTTCCAATTTTCCCAGCAGTTTTTGTCAAATAATGAGTACTTATCCCAGAAGCTGGGGTCTTTGGGTTTATCAAACACTAAATTGCTATAGTTATTGCCTAGTTTTTCCTGTGATCCTATCCTATTCCACTGATCGACTACTCTATTTCTTAGCCAGTACCAAATGGTTTTGATGACTGCTGCTTTATAATATAGTTTTAGATCTGGTACAGCAAGGCCACCATCATCAGCCTTTTTTTTCATTAATTCCCTTGAAACTACTTCTTAACTTCTAAGTAGGACCCTGTGATGTAGGTAGGAAGGATAATTCCCCCTATTTTACAATTAGGAAATTGAAAATCTGTTGTTTTGACACTTGTCCATGTAGTTACTCATCCAAATAAGGTTGCTCTTACCAGTACCCCAAGCCCATGCATTGTTAGATCCCTATAGCTGCCTCAGATCTCTGAATGAACCAGTTCTGATTTCACTCTGATAACAGACAGAGAGAGAATATTCAGAAATAACAGGAGTCAACAGAGAAGGCAAGGCTAGGAGGGAGTCACTATGTAATTTTTCCCAAAGACTTGTTTTCAGTTGACCAATTTGGTAGGGCATAGAAAGGTAGTGTTAGTTCTTAAATTAAGGATAATACAAATTCTGGGGTTTTGTGGTTGCAGATACATCTGTGTTCTCCTCCCTGATGATGATGGCTATGCAAGCATTTTATCTGTACTTCTCTCCTTCCCTCCAAGGAATCCAGGCAAAACACTGATCAAATTAGATGATTATTTTGGGAATATAGTGGTTAGGGAGCTAATTGAGTTAAAATTCTGTTCAATTGGGCCTAGATTTTCAAAGACAGTGGTTTTGAATTTGAACCACAATCCCTAGGCTACTTGAAAACCAGACTTTCCGTGAATATTGTAAATTCAAAATCCATGTGCTTTCAGGGATTGATGCCAAAGACATAATATTAAGTTAACAGTACATCAATTCAATCTTTAAAAAGTCAATGTTAGAAAGTTGCTGTAAGGCTTAAAAGAATAAATTTCAAGCCTCAGCTGTATTATTGGTGCACTGCAGGTGAGCTGCCTTGTTAACCCTTCTCGGCCTCTGGCTCTTTCTCTCTCAGTAAAATCATAATACACTAGCATGTCTCCTTGCATTTCAAGTCATAGGCAAGCTCAGATTTATTGATATTGTAAAAATGAATAGGTATATCATCTCAGTGTGTAGTGGGTTGGACTGAAAAAAACAGAATAAGATGAAGACTATATTATCATTCATCCATAGAAGAATTAGTCAATGAATTGAAAAAACATTTAAATGGCAGCCATCTATAGAGTACTATGTAGAGTGCTATGGGGAATATTAATAAGTTAGAAACCTGGACTCTGCCATTAAAAAGGTTCCAGTCTGATTGGATTATTTATAGTTATAAAAAAGCAACCATATAAGATAATTTATGTGCCAAAGAAGAGTCGTGATAAATATTAGGCAATTTACAAAAAAAAAGTATAAGAATTTTGAGAAAGAGATCATTTCAACCTATGTGATCAGAGAAAACTTCATAAAAGTTATGGGAATTCAGATGGTCTTTGAAGGATTCAGTTAGGGAGAAAAGAGAAAAGAGTCTTCCTTCTGCACTTATTAGCAGTGTACACTGGGGCAGGTCATTTATTTATTCTGAAATTCAGTTTTCTCTGAGATATAGGGATAGTGATAGCACCTTCTTCATAGAACTATTGTGAAAGTGAATGATATACTGAATGGAAAGTTCTTTCTAAATATAAAACCACACAGAAAAAAAAATGAGCTATTATTGTTGTAAAATAAAAGATAATAAAAATTCACATTTTATATCACTTTTGATGATAGATAATATAAATGTGGCTTTATTTGTAAAGAAATTTTCAAAATCAGGGAAGTTACCACTATTGTTATAGATTGTCATCTTTTTCTGTAACATAGGTTTTTATGTGTAAAAGATTTTTAATGGAATAGAAGGCATTTCCTCAATATCACAAAAGCACTTGTTTCTCAACTAAGAAGTGGATTTTAATAAATAATATAATCCTCTTCCATTGAAAGTACCTCAAGTAGTATGATGCACAAATTTGATCTTAAGTGCTATTATCCAGGAGAGGATTTAGAATGTTGAAATATTCTGACCATTATAATTCTGCCAATTTTTAGAGCAAGGAAGTAGGAAAACTGGTTTAATTTTTTTTTTTTTTACAATTTATGTATTTTGTGGTTGCTGGTTTTTTCTTCATAAAATCAACTCAGTGTAACTTATAGTTTTAAAGAGTTATCCAGAGCCTTGAGAGATTATGTGACTTGGCCAGTGTCACATAGACAATATATCAGATGAAGGATTTGAACTCGGATCTTCCTTGTTCCAGATTCTCTAGGCACTATGCCTAAATGCAAAGAGCCCTTTCTTACAACCTCATGATATAATGTATGTATCTCTATGTATTCTATGTATTTCTTTTTTTCCAAGATGGGGAAAATCAGGCTCAGAAAACTGAAGTGATTTATTCATGATCGCACAGTCAGTCTATATCTCTGTAGGTGTGGGGAACACTTGTTCAGTATCAAGGTAGGTAGTTGTCAAGATTGTTAAATTGCAGAATAGTAGTTTCTCCTATTTAACCATTGCACTACCTAATGACTTTTGCACTTAAAATGATTAGATTGGACAAGAGGGAGGAAGCAGAAAAAAGTGAAAGAATCCATGATTTGGGGGATTCTGGAAAAATGGTGGAGTAAGTTGGTAATTTTGAAGCTTTCCCAATTTCCCCCACAAATAGAACAAAATTGCACCATGGAATGGTGAAAAACCAAGAAGACAGAGCAGAACAGATGTCCTCCTGATGCTACAAGATCTGAAGAAAGATTTCAGGCCAGGATTAAACTGTCTGAGATCCAAACACCGCCAGGTTAGCTCCATAGAAATATCAAGTGAGAACCCATTGGGGCTAGGTGGTTGTGGCTAGAGCCTCACCAAGAAGCACAGAAAGTTTTACCTCCGTGGTTATTAAGTGGGAGTTTGAGTCTTGGAAGACAAGTGAATTTTGGCCTATTGGGAATGCTAGGGCTGTGCTGCTGAGACAGTGCCCTGGGCGAACAGCAATCAGCACCTGGTGAGCACAGAAGCAGTGGGGCAAGGCAGCTGCTGGCTGTGGGCACTTGTAGGAGCTCTTGGTTTGGGGTTCCTGGTTGGAGTGGAAAATTGAAGGGAAGCTGAATGGAGGCACCATCCTCTTAACTCACAATTAGAGGTGCTTACATTAATACTTTATTTAAAAAAATAAATCAGGAAAGAAGAAAGAATCATAGCATTAAAACAAATTATGAGAACAGGGAAGACCAGGATTCATCTTCAGAGGAAGACACTTTAGTAAAAAAAAAAAAAAAAAAAAAAAAAAAAAAAAAAAAAAAAAAAAAAAAGCTTCTCCCCCAAAGAGTGAAGTGAAATGACTCCCTGTCCAGAGAGAATTTATAGAAGAGCTCAAAAAAGAATTCAAAATCAAATGAGAGATATTAAGGAAAAACTAAAGAAAAAAATTAAAACCATCCAAGAAAAACAAGCTGATGAAAAAAAAAACAACTAGAAAAGGCAGTACAGAGTCTCAAAGATGAAAATAACTCTTTAAAAATTATTATTGGGCAAAAGGAAGCCAGTGAAGCTATAAGAGATAATCAAAATAGAGTATAAAGATGAGAAAGTAGAACATAATATGAAACAATTCATAAGAAAAAAACATATATGAAGAACAGATAAAGAAGAGAAAATATAAGAATAATTGGACTGCCAGAAAGTTGTGACTAAGAAAACTTGACATAGTAAAGGAGGAAATAATGCTAGAAAATTGTCTTGAAATGATAGAACATGAGAGGAAAGTAGAAATCCCACAGATTGTTTCAAAGAGATCCTTTGTGAAAAATAGGAATATTACTTTCAAATTTCAAAATTCCCAGATCAAAGAGAAAATTTTGCGAGAAACCAGAAAAAAAACCAATTCAAATATACTAGAGCTACAATTAGAATTGTAAAAGACATCAGCAGCTACAATAAAAAACCACAGATCATGTAATCATATCTACAGAAAAATGAAAGGAGTAGGCCTGAGGCCAAAAATATCATATCCAGCAAAGCTATCTATAATTTTCTTTTTTTTCTTTTTTTTTAATTTTTATTTTATTTGCATAACATATGTGTGGGTTATTCTTCAACAAGAACCCCTACATAGCTTTCCGTTACAAATTTTTCCCCCCAACTCCCCACCCCTCCCCTAGATGGCAGGATGTCCACTACATGTTAATTATGTTAAAATATTGGCAAATCGAATATATGTATACATATTTCCAAACTTATCATTGGTGTGCAAGAAAAATCTTATCTACACAAA